>PVKP010017885.1:29439-45345 GCA_004027715.1 Plecturocebus donacophilus | reverse complement strand
ATTCTCATGCCTCAGCATCCCCCATAACTGGGACTACAGGCATGTATCACCATGCCCAGCTAATTTTTGTATTTTTAGTAGAGATGGGGTTTTACCATGTTGGCCAGGCTGGTCTAAACTCCTGATCTCAAGTGGTCTGCCTGCCTCGGCCTCCCAAAGTGCTGGGATTACAGGTGTGAGCCACCACTCCCAGCCAAGAACTTTATATGTATTTAGTTGTTCATGTTATACTTTCTGATTAACAAGTAATTGTGATACATAAAAGTGTATACAAATCTTAATGCTTAAAATTGCCAAGTGCTTGAGCCCCAGGAGTTTGAGACCAGCCTGGGCAACATAGTGAGACTTTATCTTTACAGAAAATTTTAAAAATTAGCTGGATGTGGTAGCATACTCCTGTAGTCCCAGCTACTCCAGTAGCTGAGGTGGGAGGATCGCTTTAGCCTGGAAAGTTGAGGCTGCAGTGAGTTTAGATCATGCCACTCCAGCCTGGACGACAGAGCAAGACTCTCACTTAAAAAACAATTGCAAAGTAAGTATTCACTTACTCAAATAAAAATATGTTGGTACTATTTGTAATTTTACTGTTAAATCCAGGTGTTGAAATTCAAAGGTAATCATATGTTGCTTAAAATAAAAACCTGCTCTAACAAGTAGATAAGCCTGTGCAACATGCTGAGATCCCATCTCTGCAAAATTTTCAAAAATTAGCTGGGTGTGGTGGCACATGCCTGTGGTCCTATCTACTCAGGAGGCTGAGGTGGGAGGATCACTTGAACTCAAGAGGTTAATGCTGCAATGAGCCATATTCATGCCACTGCACTCCAGCCTGGGCAACAGAGCGAGACCTTGTCTCAAAAAAAAAAAATAGTAGATAGGCACTTATACCTCTGGTTAAGATGTAAAAACTCACAATAGATCATTGTTTCTTATATTAACAATAAGATGAAAGTGAATATGACACAAAATTATGGAGGATTTTTCTCTTATTTTGTTTGAACTCATTAGAGAATTGAGAAAACAAAGGAACCTGAATTCCAGAAAGAGTAGAGTCTTTCATAGGAAAAGAGAGAGACCCATGGCTACATCCGTGGGGCACAATAGAAAGAGAAAGGAACCTACTGTAGTTTAGAGTGAAGAGCAACCAGTCAAAAATTTAACAAGCTTTGAATAACCATATTCAGGCTGACATGACAGCTTGGAATTTCACAGACCCCCAGACACTGGATGAGTTTACACCCACTCTTCCATTCTTTCCTTTGGTGCCTTCATGGAGTACACAGTAGCAGTGTACCAAAAGCTGAGACAGGGTGGAAGGGCTGAGAGATATCCCCCTTTGAAATACACTAGGCATTCACTGAGTGCAAAGTAGCAACCCACTGAAGCTAGGGGTAAGGCAGTAGAATGGAAAGATGTCTCTAGAGGTGCAGAAAATTAGGGAACAGAGCTGGAAAATGAAAAAGAACTGCCCAGTAATAAAGCTGATGGCTGAACAGCAAAGCAGAGAGAGATGTCTTACAGTTGGTAAAGCTATAGCTTGACTGTAAAGAGAGAGTTGTAGTCTTGTCAGTGCTCAAATCCCAAGCTCTGATGAAAGAAAATCTGGATGCTTCCATTCTAGTGGTGAATAGAATTTTAACGAATGCAGTAACAAGTCAATTACAGGCAACATTAAGTCAGCTTCGTATCCTAGCAGCCAGACAGCACTTTTCTAGACATACATTATTTATTCCATCTCCAGTCTTTTACGCAGGAAAACGTGACTCACAAGCAAGTTTTTTTTTTTTTTTTTGAGACAGTGTCTCAGCTCACTGCAGCCTTCGCCTTCTGGGTTCAAGCGATTCTCCTGCCTCAGCCTCCTGAGTAGTTGGGATTACAGGTGCGTGCCACCACGCCTGGCTAATTTTTTGTGCTTCTAGTAGAGACAGGGTTTCACCATCTTAGTCAGTCTGGACTCAAACTTCTGACCTCGTGATCCACCTGCCTTGGTCTCCCAAGTGCTGGGATTACAGGCATGAACAAACGCACCTGGCCTACAATCAATTTTTTTAAAAAAAATATTTAACAGAAGTAGATCCACAGTTGATATAGATATCAGAATTAGAATAAAGGACTTTAATAATTATGCTATAGATGTTAAAAGATCTAATCAAAAAGGTGAAAAACATAGTGAATAGATAGTAATTTCAGTATAAAAATGGAAACTAAACAACCAAATGGAAATTCTAAAACTGAAATATACATTATTAGAAATTACGACTTCATTCAGTGGGCTTAACAAGACTGGGCATAGCAGAACAAAGAATCAGTGAATTTAACGATAGTCAATAGAAGCTACTCAAACTGAAGCATAAAGGAAATGAAAACTTTTAAAAAAGGACACAGAGTGCCTGAAACTTCTGGCCTAACATAACTGAGATCTTAGGGGGGAATAAAGGAGAGAGATTAGGGCAGAAAACAATATTGAGGGAGATAATGATAATGAATGAATTATATAAAATTCATGAAAGATAGCAACCCACAGCACCAAGAAGCTCAGCAAACCTCAAACAGTGTAAATACAAAGAAAACCACATCAGAGTCAGATAACTGAAAACAAGATATAGAACATTTTGTAAGCAGCCAGAAGAAAAAAGAGACATTATATTCAAGGGAACCACAATAAGAATATTGATTGGCTTCTTATTAGAAATAATAGAGTTTACACACACACACACACACACACACACACAGTTTCTTTATCCACTCATTGATTAATGGGCATTTGGGTTGGTTCCACAATTTTGCAGTTGTGAATTGTGCTACTATAAATGTTCATGTACAAGTATCTTCTTCGAATAATGACTTCTTTTTCTCTGGGTAGATACCAAGTAGGGGGATTTGCTGGATCAAATGGTAGTTCTGCTATTTAGTTCTTTAAGGAATCTCCACACTGTTTTCCACAGTGGCTGTACTAGTTTGCATTCCCACCAGCCCTGTTCACTGCATTCACAACAACATCTACTGTTTTTTTAATTTTTTTATTGTGGCCATTCTTACAGGAATAAAGTGGTATCACATTGTGGTTTAGATTTGTATTTCCCTGATCATTACTGTTGTTCAGTGTTTCTCATGTCCTTTGCCCACTTTTTAATGGGATTGTTTGGTTTTTTCTTACTGATTTGAGTTCATTGTATGTTCTGGATGCTAGTCCTTTGATTGTGAAGATTTTCTCCAACTCTGTGGGTTTTCTATTTACTCTGCTGACTGTTCCTTTTGCCATGCAAAAGCTCTTTAGTTTAATAAGCTCTCAACTATTTATCTTTGTTTTTATTGCATTTGCTTTTGGGTTCTTGGTCATGAAATCCTTGTGTAAGCCAGTGTCTAGAAGGGTTTGTCCAATGTTATCTTCAGAATTTTTATAGTTTCAGGTCTTAGATTTAAGTCCTTAAATCCATCTTGAGTTGATTTTTGTATAAGGTGAGAGATGAGGATCCAGTTTCATTCTCCTACATGTGGCTAGCCAATTATCCCAGCACTGTTTGTTGAAAAGGGGTGTCCTTTCCCCACTTTATGTTTTTGTTTGCTTTGTCGAAGATCAGTTGTCATCCTTGTCTTGTTTCAGATTTTAGAGGAAAACCTTTCACCTTTTCTAATTCAGTATGATGTCAGCTGTGGGTTTGTCATATGGCCTTTATTGTGTTGAAGTACATTCCTTCTATACCTAATTTGTTGAGAGTTTTTATCATGAAAAGATATCTAATTTTATCAAATGTTTTTTCTACATTTATTGAGAAGATCATATGGTTTTTGTCCTTCTTTCTGTTAATGCAGTGCATCATGTGTATTAATTTGTGTATGTTGAATCATCCTCTCATCCCTGAGATGAATCCCACTTGATCATATTGAATAATCTTTTTAATGTGCTGTTAATTTTGGTTTGCTAATATTTTCCCACTTAAAAAATGAACAAATAAGATTCATGCAATTATTTTAGTTTACCCTCAGATTATTTTTATCATCTTTCTTTATTACTTTGTGGCTTTACACTTTTTTCATTTTCCTGATTAGATTCTTATTTTTATCTAGAAAATCCCTTTTATTTTTTTTAGACCTATTTAACTTTTTAGTATATTAAATTTTGTCTTCACATTAGTTTTTTTTGTTTCAGTTTCATTTAGTTCTACTCTGATCTTGGTTATTTTCTTTCTTCTGCTGGGTTTGGGTTTGGTTTGTTCTTAGTTTTTCCTTCTGCTTTTGTTATCTTTACTACCTTGTTCTTTTTCTAGGGTTTCTTGAGTTAGATTATTAATTATTTCAATCCTTATTTATTAATATTAATGTATTTGGCTCTCAATTTTTCTCTGTACAACTTTGGTCCTATCTCATAAGTTCAAGGAAATATTTTTATTATTGTCACTTTCTAAATAATCTGTGCTTTTTGTTTTGATTTTCTCTTTGATTGGATAGTTGTGATAGTTTTTTGTGTTGTTTTTTATTTTTATCCCTTTGGCTTTTAGTTTTCTTGCATTGTGACTGTATGTGCAATGTAAATTGCATGTTGTATGTTGTATGTTACATGGCTCCTGAAAAGTTATTGACTATCTGCTTTGGTTGTAAAGAGTTCAATGCATTAAACTTGAAACAAAGAAAATACAAAAGATAAATGAAATAAAAAGCTGGTTCTTTGAAAATATAAATAAAATTGATAGACCATTAGCAAGATTAACCAAGAAAAGAAGACAGAAAATCCAAATAACCTCACTAAGAAACAAAACAGGAGATATTACAACTGACACCACTGAGCTACAAAAGATCATTAAAGGCTACTATGAACACCTTTATTCACATAAACTAGAAAACCTAGCAGAGGTGGATAAATTCCTGGAAAAATACAGCTCTTGTAGCTTAAATGAGGAAGAATTAGATATCCTGAACAGACCAATAACAAGTAGTGAGATTGAAATGGTAATTTTAAAATTACCACATTCATTTCTTTTGCACATGAAACATTCACCTAAGATAGACCACACCTAGCCATAAACTAGATATTAATTAACCTCAAAATACTGAAATCTTACAGAATATATTCTCTGACTTCAACGGTATTAAATTAAAAATGAATAGCTGGAGAATAGCAAATGTTTTTAAGTGAATGATAATGGAAACACAATATAGTTGGCCTTCTTTATCCACAGGTTTCTCATCAACAGATTCAACCAAAAACATTTTTAAAAAATAGAAAAAATAATAATAATATTACAAATGAAAAGCAATGACAGTATAACAACTATTTACATAACATTTACTTTGTATTAGGTGTGTAAGTAATCTAGAGATTGTTTAAAATATATAGAAGGATACACCCAGGTTATTTCCTAATGCCACACCATCCTACATAAGGGACTTGAGCATTTATGAGTTTTGATATGCACAGAGAGTCCTGGAACCAGTTTCCTGTAGATACCAAGGGAGGACTACACATCAAAATTTACAGAATTTAACTAAAGCAGTGCTTAGAAGAAAAGTATTGTTATAGCTCTCAATATTATATTAGAAAAGGAAAAATCAAGAACTAAGTTTCTACCTTAAAGATAAAAAAAATATATATATACCAATGGTAGTAGAAAAAACAAAAAGAGGAATGGGAATCAATGAAACAGAAAACAATAAAGAAAATCAGTATGCATTAATTAGTTTATTATTTCTTAGCACCAAACTCGCCTTTCCTTGCCCTACTGTGTGATATTAGATCTAGACACTAAATGTTTCTCCTGTGCCAGCTGGCTAGACATTAGGCTTTGCCAGTAGACACTGCTAGTGGTGCTCTGCAAGGTCATAGCAGGAAAGAAGAGGCTTTTCTTCTTGATGTACTTGTCCTTTTTTTACCCTGGGCCAGCAGATGAATATGCAGGAGATTCAGTAGCATTTACCTCAGCAGCCTTCTGAACTAGCCACAGCCTACACACACCCTCTGGTGAATTTCTGTGTAAGCCTGCTTATACTGTCTGATAAGTTTCTATGCCACCTGATGGACAGCTTCTACAGATCACCTCCAGTTAGTCCATACCCACCAGGAACTTTCTCAGCCAATCAGCGGGCTATTCATATGAAACAGTTTTGGCCACTGGCCTCTGGTAAGTTTCTTTACAGGGAAGGTTTTGTGTTTCTGTGGCAGCACACTCCATCCAATGAGATGTGAATCTCAGTGACTTGGTGGAAGGGAGTTTTTGTTAAGTTTTTGATTCATTCCTTGCTTATTTTCCCTCCAAATAGAAGTGGCATCTGCTTTCTGCAATTGGTACTTTTGAACACCTTAGAGCAGTACCATCCAACAGAAGGCATGTTTCATTTAAAATTTTCTAATAGCCACATTAAAAAATTAAAAAACAGGTGAAATTAATTTTATGATTTATTTAACACAGTATATCTAAAGTATTTTATATAAAAGTATTAATAAGCTATTTTATCTTTTAATAAAATACGAAGTTCTTGAAATTCTGTGTATATTTTATACTTCCAGCTCATCTCAGTCTCAGACACATTTAAGTGCTCAGAAGCCACATGTGACCTAGTTGCCTCCTACCATATTGAAGTGTAGCCTTATCACCACTTTCACTCCTTGTCATTGTTGACCATCTTTTAGCCTGAATTATTGATACAGGCATACTTGGGAGATGTCACAAGTTTGGTTCCAGACCACCAAATAAAGTAAATATTGCCGTAAAGCAAACATCACAATATTGAAGAAAGTCACAATTTTGTTTTCCAGTGCATATATAAAAGTTATCTTTATACAATATTGTAGTCTTTTCTGTGTACGGTAGCATTATGACTAAAAATAATACACACCTTAATTAAAATATTTTATTGCTAAAAAGTGCCAATGATCATCTAAGCCTTCAGCAAGTCATAATTTTTTGCTGGTAGAGGTTCTTGCCTCAATGCTGATGACTACTGGCTCATCAGGGTACTGGTTGCTGGTGCTTGAGGTGGCTGTGGCAATATCTAAAGACAGTAATGAAGTTTGCCGCATCAGCTGACTCTTCCTTTCACCAAAGATTTCTCTGTAGCACGCGATGCTGTTTGATAGCATTTTACCCACAGTACAACTTTAAAAATTGGAGTCAATCCTTTCAAACTCTGCCATTGCTTCATCAACTTAATTTATGTAACATTTGAAATCCTTTGTTATCATTTTGATGTTGTTCACAGCATCTTCACCAGGAGTAGATTCCATTTCAAGAAACCACTTTCTTGTTTATCCATATGAGACTGGATTCCAGGGCACAGGGGAGGCTCAGCTCCCCACTAGGATGTGTTCTTCCAGGCTCTTGGTCCCTCACTCACCCAAGAATGGGAGAGAGGAGCCCACCAGGCGCGGTGTGCTCGTAAGTAAATATCGGACCCCAGAGAGTTTTGCAGAAAGTGGTTTATTTAGGCAGAGAGAGAAGAAAAGGAGAAACAAAAGTAGCTTCCACGAGGTTGTGGAAGGGGATCCAGATATGGAATCCGCCTGGATGTGGGGGATGGGGACTTTTAACCTGGGAGGAATTCCCGCCTCATACAATTTTCCCTTCCTGTGAAAGGAGTTCCTTTAAACTTCCGCTGGAGTGATGGACCTTTGATTTTTTTCCCATGCGCACAAAAGAAAGAACTCTAGGTCCCCAGATGGAGATGTGGGTGGAGGTATGGTGCTGGGAAGTTCTTGCTTTTGAAACTACTCCCCCTTGTGGACTGGGGAAGAGAATACAGTCCCTCAGTCCCCTCTCTGAACAGGAAAATGCAACTGCTGTTTGGACACGGACGTCAGTCACTCTTTAGCTACTTCCTGCTGAAATAGGGCATAGAAGGGGCCCTGCAGTTGAGGTTTCCTCCAGAAGGGAGCCTTTCAGGGGTGTAGGTTGATCCTGAGGTCTACAGTAGAGCTCATGAGCCAAGGACATCCAGGGTTCCAGTTGCAGGATTATTTGTGGCCTTATAGTTCTAGAAGAAATAAATGTGACAAGAAGGTTAAAGATTAAAAAAACCAGAGGCCAGCGAATATAGAATGGTTATAAACAGACCTAGGAGAGGATATAGCCAGGACAGCCAGTTGTTAAGCTCCACGATACTATTTCTTGAAGGTTTTTAGCCCTGTGTTCGATTGATTCCTGAGTTCTTTAACTTTGTTTAAAGCAACACTTAATTGGTTTACAAAGTAGCAGCATTTTTTCCTAGAAAAAGACAGGCTGCCTCTCTCTATTGTTAGCAGATTTAGGGCCCTTTTACTTTGAAGTGCTATGGCAGCTAAAGAGTTAAGCTGTTTTGCATAGTAAGCTGCCTTTGCTGAGAGAGAATTAGCAACCTTTTTTATGTTATTATTTAACTCCTGAGATAACTTATAGTAACTGAATAGAGATAGTAACTTTTCTAATGCCAACACCAAGTTTTTCTGTTATTTCGACCCCCTTACCTTATGAAAGGAATAATTGGAGTTTGAGAGATAGCAAAGTTAAGAGTTACAGTCCTGTTAATGCCAGGATATAAAGTAGACTCATGAGTAGTTACTTTCCTAGGGATCTTGTCAGAAGAGCAGATGCAGATCCTCTAACGGCTCACAGGTGTATGAAAGGTCATCTCCTGGAACTTCAGGCTGCAGAGTGGTGGGATTATGACTTTCTTCAGGAGGTGTCCAAGGCTTCAGCCAAGTGTGATGAATCCGTGAGTCAGTTCCCACCACCTTAACTGCCGTTGGTGTAGACAGAATAACCAAAAATGGTCCTTCCCAAGATGGGCCCAGAGAGGGAGAATCTACGGGGAGAGATTTAACAAGCACCAAGTCTCCAGGGCAGAACAACTCTTTTCCCTTTTCTCTAGGATGTCATTCAGGTAAAGTTTTAAGAGCCTATTTGTACTTAGCCGAGGAGGTTATATCTTTTATTAAATCTGCTGTTTCCTTGTCTAATACAAGATCATTGGTAAGAAAGGGCCATCCATAAAGCATCTCATAGGGGCTGGGAGAAATATCGGGAGACTGCTCATCCTGGGACTCCTTGGATAGTTACAGACTTAAAGAACAACTATCCAGGGCAGGAGAGTAAAACAGAGAAGTCCATGCCAGTGTCCAGGAGGAGATTAATCTCCGGGCCTTTTATGATCAACTTTACCCCGAGCTCTGTGAGGGTGGTGATGCGAGCTAGCGCTTGCACCGGGCACCTTTAGTCCTGCAGTTGGGTCATCTGGTTAGATACCTCAGGCCCTGGGAACCTTCGTCCCCTGGGACAGTGTGCTTTCCAGTGATCCTATTGGCATAGTGGGCAAGGATGAGGAGGTGGTCCATTCCTCTGGGGACAATTTCTTATAAAATGTCCCTTCAGACCGTAGTGGTAACAAGCTCTGCCAGACTGGCGGCTAACCCGAGCCTTTCGCTCATTTCAGCCCCTTGGGTCTGCTTGCATGATGGTCACGACTAAGGCTGTGGCATTTCTCTGGTCTCTCCTGTTCCTTTCAGCCTGTTCCTCTTTGTCTCTGTTATAAAACACCAAGGTTGCCAGGTTCAGTAATGATTCTAGACTTTGTTCTAGCCCAAAGACCAGCATCTGGAGCTTCCTCCTAATATCTGCTGCTGACTGCATAATAAACTTGTCCTTTAGTATTAACTGACCCTCAATGGAGTCTGATGACAGGGGAGTATACCTTTTCAAGGCCTCCCACAATCACTCAAGGAAAGCTGTTGGGTTTTCTTCCTTTCCCTGAGTTATGGTGGATAACATTGTATAGTTCATGGGCTTCTTCCTAGTTCACCTTAATCCCTCAAGTATGCAGGTCAAGAAATACCTAGAGCTCCACTCCCCTTGTTCTGAATCAGGATCCCAGCGAGGGTCTATGCCAGGGACTGCTTGTTTACCTGTAGGAAATCTATTATTTTTCTCTGGTGTCATTAGGTCATGTACTTGACTAAGGTACCAGGTGTCCCCAAACTCTTGAGCTGCTGCTAGAGCAGCCTCTCTCATTACTGGTTAGGGTTTGATTAAACAATAGCATGATATCTTTCCAGTCTAATTCAGAGGACTGACCCAGGCCCTGCAGAACATCTATGTACTTGTCCGAGTTATCTGAAAACTTTCCTAAGTCCACCTTAATTTTCTTTAGGTCAGAAAGTGAGAAGGGGGTGTACACCTTGGTTGGGCCAAATTCTCCTCCTACTGCCTGCAGGGGGCAGAGTCTGGGCATCCTGGTAGCCTCAGATGCCTTGGCCTTCTTGGCCCTCCCTAGTTCCCCTTGGATTATTGGAGCTGAGGGGCCCTGGTTGGCATTGGTGGAGGTACTGCAGTAGCCACAGGGAGTCCCAAATTTGGAGGTAGTCCTGAGGAGGGCTCAATAGGGTATGGGGAACAGGCCTGACCGAGCTGAGTCTTATTCCTTAGAGAAAAGAAAAGTTGCACATACAGGACCTCAAACCATTTACCCTCCCTTTTACAAAACAGGTCTAATTGTAGAATAGTATCATAATCTATACTTCCCTTAGGAGGCCAGGTTTTCCCACTCAGCAGTGAGTATTCGGCCACGCTGTTCAGCAGAGAAAAAATGAGCCACTTCTTCAAAGATCGTATGTCAAATTGGTCCCAATTCTCCAGGATGCATTTTAATGGGGACTTCATTTTGGGAAGAGTAGCACCCATCTGAAATCAGACACAAGGGATGCCCACATCCCTGGTTATCAATTGCAATTGCTTGATCTGAGGCATCCCTCAGATAGGGCACAGGATCTGGGACGTCCCCTAGTCAGTACCTCGTAATTTCTGTATGCCCAAGATGCGTGATCATCTTTGGGACCTCCCATGTGTTGGGCTTCATCACGATACCAGCGCCATGAGTACTCATGCTCACTGTCTGCATGCCTTTAGTGACCACCATAAAGACATATGGACTGCTGGGATGGGTGGTTCATACCAGCACATCCCTGAACCAGGCCAGTGAGGCTTGCAAGATGAGTACCAACATTCCCTAGAAAAAGTCCAATTTACACAGGCCTGATTATAAAACTACCCTAGGAGGATAAACCTCTAGGGAGGGGCTTCAAAGCACACAATTCAAAGAAGGTAGGGCCACATGGCTGAGGCCAGAACAAATTAGACCAATTAATAACCCTACAATGACCTCTAAGTATTCAAGTGAAAGGAAGAGTCACACATCTCTCACTTTCAACCAAAAGCTAGAAACAGGCAAATACAAAAGAACGGAATCATAACAAACAGTCCCTCAGACCACAGTGCAATCAAATTAGAAGTCAGGATTAAGAAACTAACTCAAAACCACACAACTTCATGGAAAATGAACAACTGGCTCTTGAATGCTGACAGGATAAACAATGAAATGAAGGCAGAAATAAAGATGTTCTTCGAAACCAATGAGAATGAAGACACAACATACCAGAATCTCTGGGACACATTTAAAGCAGTGTGTAGAGAAAAAGTCATAGCAATAAATGCCCACATGAGCAAGGAAAGGTCGAAAATCGACACCTTGTCATCAAAATTGAAAGGATAAGAGGAGCAAGATCAAAAAAAACTCAAGTTAGCAGAAGATAAGAAATAACTAAAATCAGAGCAGAACTGAAGGAGACAGCGATACAAAAAACCTGTCAAAAAATCAATAAATCGAGGAGGTGATTTTTTGAAAAGATAACAAAATAGACCACTAGCCAGACTAATAGAAAAGAGAGAAGAATCAAATAGATGCAATAAAAAATGATAAAGGGGACATCACTACCAATTCCACAGAAATACAGACTACCATCAGAGATTACTACAAACAACTCTATGCACATAAACCAGTAAATCTGAAAGAAATGGATAAATTCCTGGACAATTCCACTCTCCCAAGACTAAACCAGGAAGAAGTTGAAACCCTGAATAGACCAATAACAAGGCCTAAAGTTGAGGCAGCAATTAATAGCCTACCAACTAAAAAAAGCCCAGATCCAGATGAGTTTACAGCCGAATTCTACCAGACATACAAAGAGGAGCTGGTACCATTACTTCTGAAACTATTCCAAACAATACAAAAAGAGGGAATCCTCCCCAACTCATTTTACGAGACCAGCATCATCCTAATACCAATACTGGGCAGAGACACAACTCAAAAAGAAAACTTCAGGCCAATATCCATGATGAACATCAACACAAAAATCTTCCATAAAATACTGGCAAACAGAATGCAACTGCAAATCAAAAAACTTATTCATCATGATCAAGTAGGCTTCATCCCAGGGATGCAAGGCTGGTTGAAAATACTTGAGTCTATAAATGTAATCCATCACATAAGCAGAACCAGAGACAAACCACATGATTATCTCAATAATGTGGAGAAGGCCTTTGACAAAATTTAACAGCACTTTATGCTAAAAACCCTCAATAAACTAGGTATCGATTGAACATATCACAAAATAATAAAACTATTTACGACAAACGCACAGCCAATATCATGCTGAATGGGCAAAAACTGGAAACATTCCCTTTGAAATCTGGCACAAGACAAGGATGCCCTCTCTCACCACTCCTATTCAATATAGTATTGGAAGTTCTAGCCAGAGCAGTCAGGCAAGAAAAAGAAATAAAGGTATTCAGTTAGAAAAAGAGGAAGCCATATTGTCTCTATCTGCAGATGACATGATTGTATGTTAGAAGACCCCATCGTCTCAGCCCAAAATCTCCTTAAACTGATAAGCAACTTCAGCAAAATCTCAGGATACAAAATCAATGTGCAGAAATCACAAGCATTTCTATACACCAATAACAGACAGAGAGCCAAATCAAAAGTGAACTCCCATTCACAATTGCTACAAAGAGAATAAAATACTTAGGAATACAACTTACAAAGGATGTAAAGGACCTCTTCAAGGAGAACTACAAACTGCTGCTCAGTGAAATAAGAGCGGACACAAACAGATGGAAAAACATTCCATGCTCCTGGTTGGGAAGAATCAACATTGTGAAAATGGCCGTACTGCCCAAAGTAATTTATAGATTCAATGCTATCCCGATCGAGCTAACAATGACCTTCTTCACAGAACTGGAAAAAACCACTTCAAACTTCATATGGAACCAAAAAAGAGCCCACATAGCCAAAACAATCCTAAGCAAAAAGAACAAAGCTGGAAGCATCATGCCATCTGACTTCAAGCTATACTACAAGGCCACAGTAATCAAAACAGCATAGTACTGGTACCAAAACAGAGACATAGACCAATGGAACAAAACAGGGGCCTCAGAAGCAACAGCACACATCTACAATCATCTGATCTTTGACAAACCTGACAAAAACAAACAATCGGGAAAGGATTCCCTGTTTAATAAATGGTGTTGGGAAAACTGGCTGGCAATGTGAAGAAAGCAGAAACTGGACTCCTTCCTGACACCTTACACTAAAACTAACTCCAGATGGATTTAAGCATAAGGCCTAAAATCATAAAAACCCTAGAAGAAAGCCTACGCAAAACCATTCAGGACATAGGCACAGGCAAGGACTTCATGACTAAAACACCAAAAGCAATGGCAACAAAAGCCAAAGTAGACAAATGGGATCTAATTAAACTCCAGAGCTTCTGTACAGCAAAGGAAACAATCATTAGAGTGAACCAGCACCAATAAAATCGGAAAAAATTTTTGCAATCTACCCATCTGACAAAGGGCTAATATACAGAATCTGTAAGGAACTGAAGCAGATTTACAAGAAAAAATCAAACAACCCCATTCAAAAGAGGGAGAAGGATATAAACAGACACTTTACAAAAGAAGACATATATGATGCAAACAAATGTGAAAAAATGCTCATCATCACTGGTCATTAGAGAAATGCCACATTGAGATACCATCTCACACCAGTTAAAATGGCGATCATTAAAACATATGGAGACAACAGATGCTGGAGAGGATGTGGAGAAATAGGAACACTTTTACACTGTTGGTAGGAGTGCAAATTAGTGCAACCATTGTGGAAGACAGTGTGGTGCTTCCTCAAGGACCTAGAAATTAAAATACCATTTGACCCAGCAATCCCATTATTGGGTATATACCCAAAGAATTATAAATTGTTCTGTTTTAAAGACACATGCACACGTATGTTCATTGTGGCACTGTTTACAATAGCAAAGACCTGGAACCAACCCAGATGTCCATCAACGGTAGACTGGATAAAGAAAATGTGGCACATACACACCATGGAATACTATGCAGCCATAAAAAATGATGAGTTCGTGTCCTTCATAGGGACGTGAATCTGGAAACCATAATTCTCAGCAAACTGACACAAGAAAAGAAAACCAAACACCACATGTTATTATTCATAGGTGTGTGTTGAACAATTCATAGGTGTGTGTCCACAATTGTGGACACAGGGAGGGGAGCATCACATACTGTGGTCTGTTGGTGGGGGCTAGGGGAGGGACAGCGGGGGTGGGGAGGTATAACGAGGGGAGAAATACCAGATATAGGTGATGAGGGGCTGAAGGCAGCAAACCACCTTGCCATGTATGTACCTGTGCAACATTCCTGCATGATCTGCACATGTACCCCAGAACCTAAAGTACAAAAAAAAAGGGGGCTGTATTAGTTTGTTCTCACACTACTAATAAAGACATAACCTGAGACTGGGTAATTTATAAAGGAAAGAGATTTAATTGACTCACAGTTTCACATGACTGGGGAGGCCTCACAATCCTAGTGGAAGCTGGAGGAGCAAAGGCATGTCTTACATGGCATCAGGCAAGAGAGCCTGTGTAGGGGAACTGGCTTTTATAAAACCATCAGATCTTGTGAGACTTATTCACTATCACGAGAACAGCACAGGAAAAACCCACCCCCATGATTCGCTTACCTCCCACTGGGTCCTTCCCATTATGTGGGGATTATGGGAGCTACAATTCAAGATGAGATTTGGGTGGGGACACAGCCAAACCATATCAACTGCTAAATAGCAATTTGATAAAAGAAGTCCACAAAACACACACACACACACACACAAAATCATACTTAAAGGTGAAACACTGAATGCTTTCTACCCAAGATAGGAAAACACAAGGATATTTACTTTTACCACTTACTGGAAGTCTTGTCAGTACGGTCATGGAAGACAGTGTAGATTATTAGCTTATCACCTCACACCCCATTTCCATATTCTCTATCATAGCATCCTTTTTTCCCCTAATAGTTATTATGTATTCATTAATTTACATCTGTATTGCCAGTCTTTCTCAGTAAGCTACTGGAGGGGGACATCTGGCATAGAATCTGTCATAGAATTTTAATAAATATTTAGTGTATTAATGAATGCATTTATTGTTTAGGAAACCTTCTCTTCCCTAGCTTTTCCTTCTTGTGGAGAGATGTTTACTAATTTATCCCCAGGGAAGGAAAAGTGAGTGATCTCGTTGGTGAGTTTAGAAGGAGCTAGGCAAGTTTAGCTGAGATGGTTCCTTTGCTTTTAGTTGTAGAGAGCACACATTATATTCTCCTCTTCTATGTAATAAGTTTTATAGGGGAAGCTCACACTGCTGCTTATGACTGAGTAGGTAAATCTGTTTGATTCTCCAGTGAAACAGTATTAGCAAGTTTACCTGCCCTGAAACCTGGCATGTTTTCTACAATTCAGCTTTGCTAATAATGTGGCTTACATTTTTATCTTTAGCTCCCTGGCTTACATGACTGAACTCAAGAAGGAAAAGGGGCAGGAAGTGTTACTTATTGACTCACCTCAATATTCACTACCCAAAATTTAAAATAATATTTTTCAACAAACAGTATTAAATTGCACTAGGCACATTGGCTGTCATCTGTAATCGTAGCACTTTGGGAGACGAGACAGGAGTATCTCTTGAAGCCAGGATTTTGAGACCAGCTTGGACAATATAGTGAGATCCTGTCTTTACAAAAAAAAAAAAAAAAA
>PVKP010017885.1:0-29339 GCA_004027715.1 Plecturocebus donacophilus | reverse complement strand
GAGGGAGAGATGGATGGAGGGAGGGAGGGAGGGAGGGAGGGAAGGAGAATTGCAGACTAGTTTTAAAAAATCACACAAGCTGCAACATACAAATGGCTAGTTAAAATAATTGCTGTCATTCATTGAGGGCTTGCTATGTACTGTGCTCTGTCCTAAACACTTTACATGCATTATGTTACTTAATTCTTTAGCAACCCAGTAATATGGTTAATTTTCTCACTTTACTGTACCAAATAGTTACATAGGGTTTATTATGTCTAGGCATTCTCTATACACCTTACTTATTCTACCCATTTTATAGACTAGGAAACAGGGATTAAGAGTTTAGCAGTTTGCCTAAGTAGTTGAGCCAGTCTTTGAACTTAGGAAGGCTAACTAGATCGTGTGCAAAGAAATAGAATGTTTTTCTATTCTCATCTTAATTTTATTTTTAAATTTAAAAAATAGCAAGTTTGGGCCAGCTGCAGTGGCTCATGCCTGTAATCCCAGCAATTTGGGAGGCTCAGGCAGGTGCATCACCTGAGGTCTAGAGTTCAAGACAAGCCTGGCCAACATGGAGAAACCTTGTCTCTACTAAAAGTACCAAAAAAAAAAAAAAAAATTAGCCTGGAGTGGTGGCAGGCGCCTGTAGTCCCAGCTACTTAGGAGGCTGAGGTAGGAGAATCAATTGATCCCAGGAGGCAGAGGTTGCAGTGAACCAAGATTGTACCACTGGACTCCAGCCTGGGCAGCAGATGGAGACTCTGTCTCAAAAAAAACAAAAAAAATAGCAAGTTTGTACTAATAAATCTACGCAGTGCAACAAAATGTAAAATTAAAAGTTACCTTATTTACACTCTCAAATTCTACTCCTCACAAAGTCAACAGCCCTTAATATCTTGATGTGTACTCTTTAGGACTTTCAAGAAAGGAAAAATTTTTAAATTAGATACTATTTTTTTCCTAGTAGTGTAGCAGATTTAAAAACGATTACTGGCTGGGCATGGTTGCTCACACCTGTAATCTCAGCACTTTGAGAGGCCAAGGTGGGTGGATTGCTTGAGGTCAGGAGTTTGAGACCAGCCTGGCCAACATGGTGCAACCCCATCTCTACTGAAAATACAAAAAAAGTAGCTGGGCATCATGGCACATGCCTGTAATCCTAGCTACTCGGGAGGCTGAGGCAGGAGAATCACAACCTGGGAGACGGAGGTTTCAGGAGCCCAGATCATGCCACTGTATTTCAGCCTGGGTGATAAAGTGAGACTTCATCTAAAAAATAAACAACAACAAAAAACATTTACTAATATATATTATTGGCAAATATGTGGAGATCAAGCACTTAGGTACACTACTGATGGGAATGTAAATTTGTACAGTCTTTCTGGTACATAATTTGACAGCCTATCAGAATTTTGAATGTGTTTATCTTTGATCTATCAGTTGTTTTTCAAGGGGTTTTTTTCTAGGAAAAAATTGGATAAATACCATGAAATTTGTAAGATGTATGCCTAAAGGTAAAGATACATACTGTACAGTTTATAATAGCAAGTTTTAAAATTCACCATTCGAACAGCACTTGACTGATCTGGAGGTGTTTGGTGAATTACAGTATGTTACCATATAGGCAGTTAAATAATGGTAGAACTTTTTCTTTGTGAGATAAATCAAAGTAGACTTAAAGTAAAATAAACCTTCTCCTTAAGAAAAGTCAATTCCTTTAAATCAGTTTCCTCTTTTAAAATCAGTATAATGTGATGTATGGAACTTACTAACATAGCTCCTGATAATAAGTAACTGCTATTATTATTACCATCTTCAAATTTTTTAGTTAACATTTTTTAGTAATCAGAAAGAAAGTATTTACACATACACACACACACACACACACACACACACACACACACAACCTCAGCTAGGTAGCTTATACCATATCAACTATCAAAGATTTGTTAAAGACCAATTCTTAGATTCAACAAACATAAATTTAGGTGGTCTGGCTCCCTGTGAACTCTGGCAACTCCCTAAATTTTAAAAATAACCTTATCTCCAAAATGGAAATCCTAACCAAAGTGCCAAACTCTGAGTGTTGTTTTGAGGCTCGAATGAAATAATGTAAATATGAGTAATGTGAAAAAGTGCTCTACAAACACGTTTAGTGTAAGAGCTGGTTTTAAGCATATTGCTTTGCTAGATTGTCTATTGCCTAACATAATGCCTGGAATCTAATGGGTTATGCATTTGTTATTTATGTATTTTTTAATTGATAAATTGTTTGCTTTTTTCCTGCATTTTCAAAGTTTGATTTATTATAATCCTTTGATAGATAGATTTTCAGTTTTTTTCACTTTTTGTTATTATAGAAAAAATATTAAAATTGGTTTACATTGTTGCTCTTTCTCTTAATTTAGGAATGGAACATTACTAAACTTTCAATTGAGTATGATTCTGAGCCCTTTGGCAAGGAACGAGATGCAGCTATTAAGAAACTGGCAACTGAAGCTGGAGTAGAAGTCATTGTAAGAATTTCACATACCTTATATGACCTAGACAAGTGAGTCTTTTTTTTTACTATGGGAAAATGCATATAACATAATATTTACCATCTTAACCATTTTTAAGTATATAGTTTGATGGTGTATTAACTACATAGAGAAGTTTTTAACTGAGGTTTATGAAGTAGAAATCATAGAGTTATGGGAGAATTAAGTGAATATATGTCAAATCCGTAGCATTGTATTTCGCTGCTACTGACCCAACGACAGGTATCAGCATTTCCATTTCAAAACTGTTATGGATTAAGACGACTACAAATTTTCCTCGACTACTCTTAACTCAGCCTCCTGTGGTCTTGCCTTTTGGGGCTCTTAGCATTATCAATTTTATAGTGATATTATTCATAGTTATAAATTGCCTTGACATTTTGTATGCTTGTTTAATGTTATCTTATTTTCTTATATATCTATCTATCTGTCTGGATTTTAAATCCAGATGCAAATTGGATGTAATATAATGTGCATAGCTGTAGTCCTCTGAACAATCGCATAATAGGATGTTTCTCAAAGTGTATTTCTTGAAACACCAGTTCTGGCTGATGCTTTGTCCCATAGAAATTCTGTGGTCGAACTTAAATTTAGGGAATATTATATGCTTGAGTCTTAGAGGTCTATAAAACTTGTTAACTTATTAAAACTTTTGGCATGCCATTGTCCTTTTAAGTACTGAAATCTTATAATTTACGTACTTTTTTTTTTTTTTTTTTGAGACAGAGTCTCACTCTGTCGCCAGGTGCCAGGCTGGAGTGCAGTGGCACAATCTCGGCTCACTGCAACCTCCACCTCCCGGATTCAAGCAACTCTCCTGCCTCAGCCTCCCGAGTAGCTGGGACTACAGGTGCATGCCACCACGCCCAGCTAATTTTTGTATTTTCAGTAGAGTCAGGGTTTCACCATGTTGGCCAGGATGGTCTTGATCTCTTGACCTTGTGATCCGCCCGCCTTGGCCTCCCAAAGTGCTGGGATTACAGGCTTGAGCCACCACGACCAGCCTAATTAATGTACCTTTTAAATCATTTTACTTTTTTAGTAATTTATATATTTTATCTAGTAAAACAAATTCTGTAACATGACAAACTAGTTAATTTTATTTCACATTTTAAGTGTATCAAAAAATCATGATTTGATTCAGACAAAGGTCTTACTTGATACTAAGCTAGAATTTATCTGTCTTTTAGTAATAACCTTGCCTCCTAGCTCACCAATTTGCTTAACTTTAGGGAGCTCATAGGACGGAGGTGACAAAACAGGATAAAAGCAGTTGCTTCTAAGTGGGAGATTCAGTGTTATGCATAAAATTAGTGTTTATTGGATTGAATGCAAATATTTACTATATGTAATCTATCATATTAAAATGTAACATATAGAAAGTGTTTTGTCCTAAGATTTTTATTTTGCTGCTATTGTGTAATTACCAATGTCCTCAGTAGTAGTATTGTAGTACATTACATTACCAGTTTATTCGTAATTTGTAGCAAAATTCATTGCAACTCTATGAATAAACATTACAAATTCATGTAATGATTTTGTAGCAAAATTCATTGCAACCCTATGAATAAGCTCAAAATACACCAAAGCAAAATTTACTTAAGGCAAACAGGATAGCTTTTATGGTGATTGCTTTCTGTATTACTTTCTGTATGTATCTGTAGTTGATACATCACTATGTGTGGTATAATGAAAAATACAATAAAATACACTAAGAAAACCTTGATTTGCCATTTATCAATTATATGACCTTGACTAGACTACTTAACCCTCCTGGTAGGCCTGTTTCCACATCTATAAAATGATGGAGTTGGATTTCACCTGTCATTTTTTATTAAGGCCAAATGCTAAGCAAATAGCCATAGTAAAAAAGAGTAGTTATTCCAAAATAGTGTTTAAACTTAATCTAAACTACCATTGGCAAAGCTAGTTGTTGTTTTTTTTAAATTAAGACTTGATTGAGATAATTAGTGATCAGAAGTAAATGAAAAGGTAAATTTAAATAACTTGAAATTTGGGGGCTTATGTGTTCTAAGTATGTGACATAGATACATATGCCGACATCTCTAATGAAGGCATGAGTACATTGGAAAGTAGAAAGTAATTGTTACCACAGTAATATAGAATCCAAATTAATAAAATTTGCTGAAGGAAATAGGGGAATTATATTAGTCTGTTTTCACACTGCTGATAAAAACATACCCAAGACTGGGCAATTTACAAAAGAAAGGTTTAATGGACTTACAATTCCACATGGCTCAGAAGGCCTCACAGTCATGGTGGAAGGCAAGGAGGAGCAAGTCACGTCTTACATGGATGACAGCAGGCAAGGAGGGAGCTTGTGCAGGGAAACTCCCTCTTTTAAAACCATCATATCTTGTGAGATTTACTCATTATAATGAGAACAGCATGGGAAGGACCTGCCCCCATGATTCAGTTACCTCCCACAAGGTCCCTCCCACAACATGTGGGAATTGTGGAAGTTACAATTCAAGATGAGATTTTGGTGGGGTCACAGCCAAACCATATCAGGAATGTAGATCCAAGGATACAACGTAGAAGTTATATAAGATGAGCAAGTCTAGAGGTCTATGTGCAGAGTGAGGATTTTAGTTATTAAAATTGTATTTTATTTGGAATTTTTATCAAGTAGATTTTAGCTGATTTTGTCACACACATACAAAAAAGTAACTATATGAGATTTATAAATACGTTAATCTGCTTCACTATAGTAGCCATTTTACTGTCTACTTGTATACCATAATGTGTTGTAAACCTCAAATATACACAATTAAATTTATTTTTTCTAAATGAGACCAGCTGATTACTCTTTTATATAATTGTCAACCTGGTTTAGTTTTTATTGGTGATTGAGAGATTCTTTGAGCTGGGCATAACATGTTTTTCATATGTCTGTGTGTATGAACTTTTTGTTATTGCCTTTAGACTAATTTACCCACTTACTTGTTTTTTCTCTCATAAGTCCTTAATATTCTTTGTCTTAAAGGTTTTGATATTTGTATAGTGTATATATTTGATACCTAGGGGATGTCTAGAAACTAAAGAGAATGATTTTTAAGCTCATTAATCATTTTGAACACATTTCTTGGTCATTATAACAAGCTAACATTCTCCTTGAAGATTTCAGTGATTAATTTTATTTTCTGTGTTTTAAGCCTTTTGGGAGTTTATTAATCAAACCTTATTGTCCTTTTTTATACTAACCTACATTTTACTAACTGTTGTTATAGGATCATAGAACTCAATGGTGGACAACCGCCTCTAACTTATAAAAGATTCCAGACTCTCATCAGCAAAATGGAACCACTAGAGATACCAGTAGAGACAATTACTTCAGAAGTGATAGAAAAGTGCACAACTCCTCTGTCTGATGACCATGATGAGAAATATGGAGTCCCTTCACTGGAGGAGCTAGGTAAGTATAAACTATAATCAGCGTGAGTCTTAAAAGTTAATAAATCATAAATTACTTAGGAAATTTCCCTTTCGATTTCACCATGTAAAGTATTTTGCATTAGGAGAGAAAGAAAGGGCGGGGGAAGAAGAAAGAAAGAACTCTTTAAGAAGTGGTATGTTTGTTCATCATTTATGTGTTCTATAGATATATAATCTATTGTTATCACCTTAAGATGTACATCCTAGGCTGGGCATGGTGGTTCACGCCTGTAATCCAAGCACTTTGGAGGCCAAGGCTGGCGGATCACCTGAGGTCGGGAGTTCAAGACCAGCCTGACCAACATGGTGAAACCCCATCTTTATATTAAAAAAAAAAAAAAAAAAAAAAAAAAAGATATACATCCTAAAAAATTGAAACCATGTCAAACCATGTCATAACCCTCTATAGGTGAGGGTTTTTTAGGCCCTTAGTTGATTTTTGTGGTACTCTCTTAATTTTTCTGCAAAGTAATTTATTCTCCCAGTTATTGGGGTTAAATAAAAATTATTTTAGTTTTAGAAGAATTATATTTTTTTATTTTCTTTCTTTTAGGTTTTGATACAGATGGCTTATCCTCTGCAGTGTGGCCAGGTGGAGAAACTGAAGCACTTACTCGTTTGGAAAGGCATTTGGAAAGAAAAGTATGATAATGTAGATTATATAGCTATGCTCATATTTCCAAACTGCCATTTAAAAATAATTTTCCTCTCTTAAAAATAACAAATAGATTATCGAAAGGGGAGCATTAAGGGAAATGGTTAAAGTACAATAAACCTAATTGTTTGAAAATTAACTACCGTCTCCTCACTTAAATGTTCTTTCTCCTTCTCTTCTAATTATTTCCCCTTTAGCTACTACCACACTACCTCTTCTGTTCTTTCTGCCTAAACTGGTATCTAATGGCCATAACTTTAAAAGTAGGATAGAATTCTATTTCACCTTTAGCTTTGTGTTAAAGAGGCAGGTTGAAGGCCAGGCATGGAGGCTCACACCTGTGATCCCAGCACTTTGGGAGGCTGAGGCAGGTGAATCACTTGAGGTCAAAAGTTAGAGACCAGCTTGGTGAACATGGCAAAACCCCCATCTTTATTAAAAATACAAAAATTAGCCAGGTGTGGTGGTGTGTGCCTGTAATTCCAGCTACTTGGGAGGCTGAGGCATGAGAATTGTTTGAACCCAGGTGGAAGAGTTGCAGTAAGCCAAGATCACACTACAGTACTCCAGCCTGGGTGATGGAGTGAGACTCCATCTCAAAATAAATAAATAAATTTTCCAGGCATGGTGGCTCATGCCTGTAATCCCAGCACTTTGGGAGGCCAAGGTGGGTGGATCACTTGAGGTCAGGAGTTTGAGACCAGCCTGGCCAACATGGTGAAATCCCATTCCTACTAAAAATACAAAAATTAGCTGGGCATGGTCGTGTGTGCCTGTAGTCCCAGCTACTCAGGAGACTGAGGTAGGAGAATCTTCCACCTGGGAGGTGGAGGTTGCAGTAAGCCAAGATTGCTCCACTGCACTCCAGCCTGGGTGACAGAGCAAGACCCTGTTTCAAAAAAAAAGATGTTGAAGGTCCTCTCAGCTTTCTGTTAGAAATTTGAAGGTAATTTATTTCATATGAGTATGTGTCACACAAGGATGACTGAAACAAAAGAATGCTCACTTTTTTATCCTCTCTTACATTTTTATTAAAACATGTAATTTGTGGCTAGGATAAGATTTGATTCCCCAAGAACTATGTAACTTTTTTTTAAAAAGCCTCCATTCTGAGCATTCTTTTAAAATGAAAAATACAATTAGTTAATGTAATTTTCTCTGTGTGTTTTCAGGCTTGGGTGGCAAATTTTGAAAGACCTCGAATGAATGCGAACTCTCTGCTTGCAAGTCCTACTGGACTTAGTCCTTATCTCCGATTTGGTTGTTTGTCATGCCGACTGTTTTACTTCAAACTAACAGATCTCTACAAAAAGGTATTCTCTAAAATTAGAGTTTATTGTTTAATACTTTAAAAAAAAAAACATTCTGATAATACTTCTTTGCTTTTTAACCATAGGTAAAGAAGAACAGTTCCCCTCCCCTTTCCCTTTATGGGCAACTGCTATGGCGTGAGTTTTTCTATACAGCAGCAACAAATAATCCACGCTTTGATAAAATGGAAGGAAACCCTATCTGTGTTCAGATTCCTTGGGATAAAAATCCTGAGGCTTTAGCCAAATGGGCAGAAGGCCGGACAGGCTTTCCATGGATTGATGCCATCATGACACAGCTTCGTCAGGAGGGCTGGATTCATCATCTAGCCAGGCATGCAGTTGCTTGCTTCCTGACACGAGGGGACCTGTGGATTAGTTGGGAAGAAGGAATGAAGGTAAGTGTTCTGAGGTTATAGCATATCTTATTTTGAAGGAATCCTTACTTTAATAAAACAAATCCTGAAAGTCATCTGTTATACAGATTCATTTATAGTCTAGTTCTTCAGTAGATAAAACATTTAATTCCCCAAATACAGGCACACTTTCAGAGAGAAAAATGGTATAATCAGACAGTGGTATAATCAGACAAGCAAAAAGGTGAAAACTGGTTAAATTGATTAACCTAAAGTCATTTCAGTGGTTAATCCAGCCTAGCCACTAAGAGAACTGTAAAATTTAACACTGGATTTCTTGGTAGATATAGGTGATATTTCTATCACAAAAAGAATTCACCCAAGAGTTCCTAGAAATAGTGAGTTCATATTACAAATTTTAAAATATAAACGACTTCACCTCACTTCAACTTCACAGCTTTTTCCTAATACTTTTGTAAAGAGAAGCATACTACATTTTGTGACATCATCTTGTGGTTATAAGTAATAAGACTTACGTACTTTTTTTTTTTTTTGAGTTGGAGTCTTGCTCTGTTGCCCAGGCTGGTGTGCAGTGGCGTGATCTTGGCTTACTGCAACCAACGCATCCCAGGTTTAAGCAATTCTTCTGCCTCAACCTCCCAAGCAGCTGGGATTACAAGTGCCTGCACTGTGCCCAGCTAATTTTGTATTTTTAGTAAGAGACAGGGTTTCACCGCATTGGCCAGGCTGGTCTCAAACTCCTGACCTCAAATGATTCTCCTGCCTCAGCCTCCTGAAGTGCTGGGATTACAGGTGTGAGCCACTGCATCCAGCCATTACATACATTTTTTACCTTTCTGGCTCTATCATACATTTTCCCCATCCAAGAACCATTTCTGATCCTATGTGGTTTTTTTTTTTTATCTCTTATATTTCCTAGTACAAAGCTGTATACAGAGAAGATATATAACATTTAATGAATATATCTATCAATCATTTAACTCTGTTTTCTTTCTGATCAAGGAATTCAAAATTAAACTGTGTAATGCTAGTATATATTTGTAAGTGAATTCATATTTGAGTATGCTTCCTTTATTTAGGCTAGTGTACTAAGTTAAGTTTTTGTTGGTGATTTACGTAATAGCATTTTTGCTTTCTTGAAAGTGGTTTACTGCTTTTCCTGTATCTGCCAGTAATCCTATCCTTTTAAATCCAAATCCTTTTAAGTTAGTGATTTGAATAATTTTTTTAACCTTTCATTCTCCCAATAACACTGCAGAGGTTGGAAAAGTAAATTCTATTCAGAAGCATACTATATTACCAATACATTTTTTTTCCCTGGAAGAGCTCATTATAGAATAGAATGTAGACAGAAGCTAACTTTGGAATGTTTAATTTTACAATTCTGTGCTGGATTTTCTTTGCTTTGACTTTGGATCTACTGTGACCTTGAAAATGCTCACTTTGCGAATTATGTGTATGCAAACTAATTGGTTACTGTTACTTCTGAAGGTATTTGAAGAATTATTGCTTGATGCAGATTGGAGCATAAATGCTGGAAGTTGGATGTGGCTGTCTTGTAGTTCCTTTTTTCAACAGTTTTTTCACTGCTATTGCCCTGTTGGTTTTGGTAGGAGAACAGATCCTAATGGAGACTATATCAGGTAAATCAAGGGTGATTACTACTCAGTTTGGAATAGCTAATTCAAGAAGAGCTTTTCATGTTTAATCAACACTTAAAGTATTCCCCACTCATGATGGGCAGCAGAGATGAGAAGGGCAAACAGACCATTTAAATGGTATTGATTTTATTTTGGTCTCTCATAGCTAGTCATTATTATAGTTTGCTTAGAGTGCATTTTATTAATCTTTCTTCTTTCTCCCAAAAGGCGTTATTTGCCTGTCCTAAGAGGCTTCCCTGCAAAATATATCTATGATCCCTGGAATGCACCAGAAGGTATCCAAAAGGTAGCCAAATGTTTGATAGGAGTTAATTATCCTAAACCAATGGTGAACCATGCTGAGGCAAGCCGTTTGAATATTGAAAGGATGAAACAGATCTATCAGCAGCTTTCACGATATAGAGGACTAGGTATGTTAGTAACTGCCTTTGTTTCTTTGGCAGCTGTTTATATACCTATCTTTGAATTTGATCTTGATCATAATTTAAAAGACAATTTTTTTGTCCTTTAGGTCTTCTAGCTTCAGTACCTTCTAATCCTAATGGGAATGGAGGCTTCATGGGATATTCTGCAGAAAATATCCCAGGTTGTACCAGCAGTGGAAGTAAGTGAAAAGGAAATTTCTGCACTTAGTAACATAAAGAGGTTATTAAACAAATATATTTGTTATTGGTCCTTGCAAACATATTTTATAAAAATCTATCTTTGAAATTAGCTTAATAAATTCTTTGTACACATGCATACATGTACACCCAGGTACATCTCTTCACTCCATTGATGACATTTTAAAGATAGAAACATCATTACATGTAATAGATATTGGATCAAGTTAGAGCTCTTGCAAACTGAGGAGAGCAATTTTAAGGATAAAATGAAACTCAAATGTTGTATTTTCAGAGTGCTTATTATTTTATACTCTTTAGATCTACAGCAAGTATAAGATAATTAGTTAAGAAGGTCAGTGGCCCTGTGAACATGCCAAAAGATTTATTGTACACATGCATAGAGCCCTCTAGTCTTTTTGCACATGAGTTTTTTCTTATAAAGTCTGGTTTGTAGTATTTTTCTGTATGATATGAATTTAGTGACCATGTAAACTCTTATGGTGATATTAATAATTTCAGGAAGTCAATATGTATTCGAAATTTGAATCATCATATCAGTTTTTTTGGCTTTGACCAAAAATAACGTGAAGCCCAATAATTTAATTAAAAAATAAGACAGCATCAGTAAGAATGGCAGTTATTAAAAAGTCAAGAAACAACAGATGCTGGCAAGGATGCAGAGAAAAAGAAAGGTTTTTACACTGTTGATGGGAATGTAAACTAGTTCAATCATTGTGGAAGACAGTATGGTGATTCCTCAAAGATCTAGAAGCAGAAATACCATTTGACCCAGCAATCCTGTTACTGGTTATATACCCAAAAGAATATAAATCATTTTTTTATAAATATATATGCACGTGTATGTTCATTCCAGCACTATTCACAACAGCAAAGACATGGAATCAACCCAAATGCTAATTGATGATAGACTAAATAAAGAAAATGTGGTACATATGCACCAAGGAATACAAGGAAGCCATAAAAAGGAATAAGATCATGTTCTTTGCAGGGACATGGATGAAGCTTGTAGCCATTATCCTCAACAAACTAATGCAGGAATAGAAAACAACCAAACACCTCATGTTCTCACTTACAAGTGGAAGCACAATGATGAGAACAAATGGATACATGCAGAGAACAACACACACTGGGGCCTGTTGTGGGAGCAGGTGCAGGGAGAGCATTAGGAAGAATAGCTAATGCATGCTGGTCTTAATACCTAGGTGACTGGTTGATCTGTGCAGCAAACCACCATGGCACATGTTTACCTATTTAACAAACCTGCACATTGTGCACATGTACTCTAGAACTTAAAAATTGAAGGAAAAAAAAAAGAAAAATCTCTACATGTGATAAAAGAGCATAAAATTACACAAACACATTGTATCAATGTCAATATCTAGTTATATTGTTGTACTGTAGCTTCATAAGATGTAACAAATGGGTTACCAATGTCACCAACAAGATAGGGAAACAAGACCTCTGTGTACTCACTTTACAACTGTCCGTGAATCTATAATTTTCAAAATAAAAAATAAGGATAAAAAAATAGGGTAGCATTTGACGAATACTTTTTTTTCTAAGTCAGATGTTCTAAGTTGATACTAAGAATAAAACCTTTTAAAAATTGAACTTTTCTGAATTCAGAAATGTCTTTCATCCTCTTGAAAACAGCATGTATTTTATTCTCCAAGAATTAGTTTTGGGAGAAGGAGACAAAAGCACTCACATTTTGACTGCCTACCTTGTGCCCAGTAGATAGTAAGGGATTTTTGCCTACTTTCTCACAATAACCTGGGGAGGAGGTAGTAGGATCCTCATTTTATGTTTGAGGAAATAATCCTAGAAAGATAGTAACTTAATCAAGATCCTACAGTTAGTAAGTAGTTGAGCTAAGATTCAGATCTAAGTGTGACTAACTACAAAGCTTGTACTTCTTCCTGCATCACTGGGCCTCCTCTGCAAAGGGAATGCCATATGTGTTTACAAGAAAAAATATTTTATTGCTGGAATGTGATCCACCCAGCAGTCAGACATTTGCCAACGGTGGCAGTATACTTGAGAAATGTTCCTTCTCAGGATCTCCTACAATTTGAATAAACTTCAACAAGATAATCATTTCAAAAGTTCTTTCAGATATCTTGTTCAGTTCACAGCCTGCCTTGTCAGCCCACACATGAGTGAGAGACAGAAGCTCTGTGAAGCACTGAAGTAACAGGCAGATAGCAAAGGCCTGGGAAATGAGTGCTGGGCTAATGCACAATGATGGCACAAACTGCTTCTTACGCCACTCAAACCTGTGTCCTTTATTTAGAATTATCTTCAAAAGCTCATCATGGTAGCAGGTTAAATTGGGACAATTTTGCTTTACAAACTTATAAATAAAGGGTAGTTTGTTATCTAATAAAAGAATTAATAAATCTTGAAATTATTTTAATCATGTAAATATTTGCCTGTAACATTGGTTGTTATCAGGTTCTTTCTTTGAGGCTTCCAAAAGACATGAGACATGAAAAGCTAAGTAGAACTTAAATCTAAATGGGGGTGTGGAGGGAAAACAAAAACAAATGAAAAAGTGATAAATTCTAAGATGCCGCTTCCATGTTCAGTAATGAGAAAAGGGAGAGATTATTGAGAGCTGAAAGGACTAGAGAAATCTTGAAAGGTGGTGGATTGAGTAGCATTTGGGTAGTCAGATGAAGGGGGAAAAAACATTTTAGACCTGGAAATGAGAAATTGTGAAAAGATACTTATGACTTGGGCTACACTATTAATATTAAACATTTCTCCCCTCAAGTTTCTACCCCATTTGAAAGGACTTATATGCTTCTAAAGCTTATCCTTTTATGCCTTACACTTATCCTATCTGTGGGCTTTTATAGTACCTTACAAGGCAAGTCAAAGGGCAAAATTCTTTGACTTTTCTTAGGTTTTTTTAATGACTGTGAAACATTCTTAATCTCTGCAACACAAATTGCATTTTTCTCAGCTCATCTTTGCATTTGTGTGTGTGCACTTGTGCTCAGGAAAGGAATCAACTATACGTAGATGTCTTAAAGTACTTTTGTTTTTATAATAAAACAGACTGTAATCTGTTTACTTTAGCAATGTTTTAGTTTTTATTTAACTTTTAGGTTTTTTTCCAATTATAAAATATCAGTTCATCAGCATTATTAGTCATTAGGGAAATGCAGATTAAACTAACTATGGGATATTACTTCAGACTCATTTAGGGTGAGCAACTGCCACTGATTGCTTGAGATTGAAGGGTTTCCTGGGACATGGAATTTTCAGTGCTATTACCTGGAAATTCCCAGGCAGAGTGGGTTAAGTTGATCTACTTAAACCCACTAGAGGGGCTAAAATAAAAACAATACCGGTGTTGTGGGGGATGTGTTAAAACTGGAACCTTCCTGCATTGATGAGAGGTAGGTTATCAAATGGTACTGTCACCTTGGAAAGCATTTTGGTGGTTTTGTAAAAAGCTACACCTAAATTTACTGTATAGCCCAGAAATTCCATTGCTAAGTATATATCCAAAAGAAATGAAAACATATGTCCACACAAAGACTTAAAAATGTTCATAGCAGCTTTACTTATAAGATTCAAAATGTAGTGTATCCATACAATGAAATGTTATTCCTGAAAAGGAACGAAATACTGATACATATTACATGGATAAACCTCAATAATAATAAGTTAAAGAAGCCAGACAGAAAATACCACATACTGCATGATACTATTTGTATTCTTTTTCTTGCTTTCTTAAAATGTAACTTTTAAGTTCAGGGGTACAGGTGCAGGTTTGTTAAATAGGTAAACTTGTGTCATGAAGGTTTATTGTACAAATTATTTTGTCACCCAGATACTAAACCTAGTTATTTATTTTTCCTGATCCTCTCCCTCCTCCCAACCTCCAAAAGGCCCCAGTGTCTGTTGTTCCCCTCTGTGTGTCCATGTGTTCTCATTTAGCTCCTACTTAAAAGTGAGAACATGAGGTATTTGGTTTTCTGTTCCTACATTGGTTTGCTAAGGATAATGGCCTCCAGCTTCGTCCATGTTCCTGCAAAGGCCATGATCTCGTTCCTTTTTACGGCTACATAGTATTCCATGGTGTATATGTACCACATTTTTTTAAATTCAGTCTACTATTGAAGAGCATGTAGGTTGATTCCATGTTTTTGCTATTGTGAATAGCGCTGCAGTGAACATACATGTGTGTGTATCTTTATAATAGAATGACTTATATTCCTTTGGGTATATACCCCCCATCTAACCAGGCCCTGATGTAGGGGCCCTCCACTCAGGCTGCCCCCTTAGGCTCTCGCAGCCCTTGTTCAGGTAGTCTCCTTTCTGGTTTGTTCTCTGTGGGGCAGTTGATGGGGGTTGGGGGCAGAGGCTGGCAGAATTTACCGTGGGTAGGGAAGGGGGCAGAGGGGACTTTTAGAACCAGCAGGCCCCACTGTATTATGTATATATTTTTCAAGGCCTATTTTTCTAACTGAAAAGCTAAGGGTTTGATTGCTAGCCCTGTTCTGTGGGGCACTGGGTGATACTCAGTTTCATGGGATTGCCGGGTCAAATGGCATGTCTGTTTTTAGGTCTTTGAGGAATCAGCACACTGTCTTCCACAATGGTTGAACTAATTTATAGTCCTACCAACAGTGTATAAGTGTTCCTTTTTCTTGGCATCCTTGCCCACATCTGTTATTTTTTTACTTTTTCATGGTAGCCATTCTGACTGGTGTGAGATTTTGATTTGCATTTCTATAATGATCATGAAGTTGAGCTTTTTCATAGGCTTCTTGGCTACATGTATGTCTTCTTTTGAAAAGTGTTTATGTCCTTTGCCCACGTTTTTATGGGTTTTTTTGTTTTTGTTTTTTTTTTTTCTTGTAAATTTAAGTTCCTTATATATGTTGGACATTAGATTTTTGTCAGATGCATAGTTTGCAAAAATTTTCTCCCATTCTGTAGATTGTCTGTTTATTGATAGTTTCCTATAATAATCACATTGCTGTGCAGAAGCTCTTTAGTTGAATTAGATCCCACTTTACAACTTTTGCTTTTGTTAAAATGGTTTTTGGTGTCTTCGTCATGAAATCTTTGCCCATTCCTATATCCACAATGGTATTGCCTGGGTTGTCTTCCAGGAATAATCTTAGCTTTACATTTAAGTCTTTAATCCATCTTTTTATTCTTGTTTATGGTATAAGAAGGAGTCCTGTTTCAATCTGCTGCATATGGCTAGCCAGTTATTCCCAACACTACTTATTGAATAGAGAATCTTTTCCCCATTGCTTGTTTTTGTCAGGTTTTTCAAAGATCAGATAGTTGCACACTTATTTATGGGTTCTATATGCTGTTCCATTGGTCTATGTATCTGTTCTTGTACCAGTGCCACGCTGTTTTGATTGAAGTATAGTTTGAAGTCAGGTAACATGATGCCTCCAGCTTTGTTATTTTTGCTTAGGATTGCCTTGGCTATTTGGGCTCTGTTTTTGTTCTATATAGATTTTAAAATAGTTTTTTCTAGTTCTTTGAAGAGTGTCAGTGGTAGTTTAATAGGAGTAGCATTGAATCTATACATTGCTTTGGGCAGTATGGCCATTTTAACAATATTGATCCTTCCTATCCATGAGCATGGAATGTTTTTTCCATTTGTTTGTGTCATCTCTGATTTCTTTGAGAAGCGTTTTGTAGGTTTTGTAGCAATCTTTCACTTCCCTGGTTAGCTATATTTCTAGATATTTTATTCTTTTCATGGCAGTTGTGAATGGGATTATTTTCTTGATTTGGCTCTTGGCTTGACTGTTGTATAAGAATGTTAGTGATTTTTGCACACTGATTTTGTTGCATGATTCTATTTATATGAACTATCCATAAAAGGCAAATCTTTAGAGACAAAGCAGATTAGTGGTCACCTTAGGCTTACAGTAGAATTGGGGAATGAACATAAATTGGCATGAGAGGGATCTTTTGGAGGTGATAGAAATGTTCTAAACCTGGATCATGGTGATGGTTGCACAACTCTGTAAGTTAAATTTAAAAACTAATGGAGTTATACCTTAAAACAGATGAATATTATGATATATAAAACAGGTGATTTTATGACACCTTGAAGCTGCTTTTAAAAACTATTCACTAAAGAGAATTTAGAGGCCAGATGTGGTGGCTCACACTTGTAATCCCAGCACTTTGGGAGGCCAAGGCAAGCAGATCACAAGGTCAAGAGATCGAGACCATCCAGGCTAACATGGTGAAACCCTGTCTCTACTAAAAATACAAAAGATAGCTGGGCATCGTGGTGGGCGCCTGTAATCCCAGCTACTTGGGAGGCTGAGGCATGAGAATCACTTGAATCCATGAGGCGGAGGTTAGTGAGCTGAGATTGTGCTGTTGCACTCCAGCCTGGGTAACAGAAAGGGATTCCGTCTCAAAAAAAAAAAAAAAAAAAAGAATGTAGAAAGCTTCAAGAAAATAGAAAAGAGAGAAATCACAAAAATCACCCACAATTCTATCCAATAGAGACAATCACTATTAAAATTTTGGTGTTGCCAGGTGCTCACCTCTGTAATCCCAGCACTTTGGGAGGCTGAGGTAGGTGGATTGCTTGAGCCCAGGAGTTCCAGACCAGCCTGGGCAACATGGTGAGACATCGTCACTACAAAAGTAAATAAATAAATAAATAACTGGACATGGTGGTTCATCCCTATAGTCCTGTTTACTTGGGAGGCTGAGGCAGGAAGATTGCTTGAGCCAGGGAGATCAAGGCTCCAGTGAGCTGTGATTGCACCACTGCATTCCAGCCTTGGCGACAAAGGGAGACCTGTTTCAAACAAACAAGAAATTGGTATTGTTTCTTTCAATATCTTTTTATTCAATTTCCTCCCCCCGCCACAGTAATTTTTAAGGCAGAATTTTATAAGTGAAAAATTCTTTGAAAATTTTTTTAATAAGTGAAAAATTATTTTGGTGCAGTTGTCTTTGTGCAAGTGACAGCAAAACATGAGGGGAAAGTAATCAGGTAGACTTTTTGCCTTCCCAAAACATTTTTTTAATTTAATTTTTGTGGGTACATAGGTGTATCTATTTATTGGGTGCATGAGATATTTTGGCACAGGCATGAAATGCATTAATAATCATATCATAGAAAATTGGGTATCCATCCCCTCAAACCTTTAGCTTTTGTGTACAATTATACTCTTAATTTAAAATGTACAGCTAAATTATTATTGACTATAGTTCCTGTGTTGTGCTATCAAATACTAGATCTTACTCATTCTTTCTGTTTTTTTTTAACCCATTAACCATCCCTAACTCCTCCTCACCCTGACTCACTACCCTTCTCAGCCTCTGATAACCATCATTCTTTTCTCTCCATGAGTTTCATTGTTTTGATTTTTAGATTTCACAAATAAGTGAGAACATGCATGCAGTGTTTCTCTTTCTGTGCCTGAAATATTTCACTTAACATAATGACCTCTAGTTTCATCCACATTGTTGCAAATGACAGAATGTCATTTTTTTTATAGCTGAATAGTAATCCATTGTGTATATGTGCCACATTTTCTCTATCCATTAGTCTATTGATGGACATTTAAGTTGCTTCTAAATCTTGGCTATTGGGAACAGTGCTGTTACAAACATGGAAGTGTAGATATCTCTTTGACATACAGATTTTCTGCGTTTCGGCTCTACTTTTAGTTTTTTGAGGAACCTTCAACCTTTCTTCATATTGGCTGTACTAATTTACATTCCCACCAACAGTATACAAGCGTTTCTTTTTCTCCATATTCTTGCCAGCATTTGTTATTGACTGACTTTTGCATGTAAGCCACTTCAAAATGTTTCTTTAAAAAGCTATTTTTACTCTAAGGTTTCCTTTTTTTTTTTTTTTTTTGAGGTGGAGTTTTGCTATTGTTGCCCAGACTGGAGTACAGTGGTGTGATCTCAGCTCACTGCAGCCTCCACCTCCTGGGTTCAAGCGATTCTCCTGCTTCAGCCTACCGAGTAGCTGGGATTATAGGCATGCACCACCATGCTCGACTAATTTTGTATTTTTAGTAGAGATGGGGTTTCACCATGTTGGCCAGGCTGGTCTCGAACTCCTGACCTCAGGTATTCCGCCTGCATCAGCCTCCCAAAGTGCTGGGATTTACAGGTGTGAGCCACCGCGCCTGGCCTTAAGGTTTCCATTTTGTATACTCTTGGCATTTTGAAATTTAACTGCTCTAATGACCCTGAAGACCTACGAATATGAGGATTTCTGGTTTTTGTGAGTGACATTTCTAGTAACAAATCAGTTGATCAGCAAAGCTCTTTTCTGTACTCATTGTCTTTGCACTGTTTTTCCCATGAAATTATAATTGACTACATTTTGTAGAGACATAGGCTATCATGGTATTCAAGAATTTAGGGAGTTAGAAGTCAGGATCTTTATCTCTATAGAAATAAAATGCCATCTTAAGGAAATTCCCAATATATTTATTAAGCTTATTAATTTCTCCCCTCCTCCCAAGTGGTAATCACTCTCCTGACTTCTAATACTATAGTTTTGTTCATTTTTTAACTTTACAGAAATTGAGTCATGTAGTTTGTATTCTTTTTTGTGTGTGACTGCTTTTGCTCAATATTTTGCTTTGAGATTATTCTCAATTTTTATCTTAGTTCAAGAAGAAGGAATAGAATTGATGAACTTGAGAAAATGAAACTAAGATGACTAGTTTATGATTGAAAAACACCTCTGTGAAACTTCCAGTAAAATTGATCTTTCCTTCTTCAGAGTCCCCACCATATCCTGTACAAACATCCATCCCAGCACCTAATAACACTTCTTTGTACTTTATGATTTTATTTGTCTTTTACTAGACTGTAAAACCCTTAAAGGCAAACCATGTCTCAGTAATATTCACATCTCTAGTTCCTGGATAGACCCCCTAGCATAAAGAGGTACTTAGCAAATGTATAAGATAAAAAGAAATAATAAAATGTATAAGTTGTAACTAAATGTGATACTTAAATATGTACTTGTTGACTTTTTAGTCTGATAAAATGTACATGACCTAAAACTTACCATTTTAACCATTTTTAAGTATACAGTTTAGGGGCATTAAGTATATTCAAAATTATATGAAATTTTAAATAGTGTTATACAGTATAGCATGGCAATAGGTACCATTATTAGAGGAAGCCCTATGGATGATAAGACCAGGGGTAGCACCATTTAGTGGTAAATTTCCCATAGTCAAGTGTCTGACTTTCAGCACTGCAGGGCCAAAAACAGAATGTTTTTAGTGTAATTGGAGATGACTATGCTGTGAATGACAGACTAGAAATTTTTTAAAAATAGGAATTAAAATGTCAATAGACAATACTAGTTTATTAATTTATGGTAGAGATATTCCTTTCCAGTGATGCAAGGTGTCATTCCTGATCCAGGACATCCACTTGCCCACTTTTGATAGCTAAAGAACTTAATTCTTTACCCAGAGAAAACTGATGAGCATAAAATTAAAATTAAAGTAAGTACACAATCTTGCTGAGCCCATAAGTTGTTGACCTATCCACCTGCTCATGAATAGGTCCAGAATGCTCATACTTTTCCGTAATTTGGACACACTGATGAAAATGTTTCCCTAAAACATACTTCTCTGTTCTAGCCAATCTATTCTCCTATAATCATGTTGGTTTTCGGAAGGGTTGATATGATTGCTCAGGCTAGGTAACTGCCACAGAGTCTGTGTCTTCTGCTTGTTTAACTCTGATCAGGCAGGCTCTTATTCCCCTATCCTCAAGGAAATATGTTTGGAGGGGCTCTGAACGAAAAGTGTGGGAAAAGGGACAAGAGTGAAGGAAGGATGTTTGTCTCACTGTTACCCCTATGATTTATCTTCATGGTCAAGTTTCAAATTGTCATCTAGTAAAGAAACGTTTTTTAGAAAATGATTATCAGTGATTTTGCCTTTGAACTGTTAACATTTTTCTATGAGCCTAAATTTAAGTTTTCCTGATTTAAGCATGTGATTTTTGGTTCATAGGAAGATTGAGATTTAGTCTTAAAAGCATATAAATGACCTTAAGTACAAGCACTAAAAGTTGGATTTGTAGTCTTAATAATATATACATCTTGGATTTTATTTAACATAATTTTGCCGTTTTAAATACTAACAGGTTGCTCTCAAGGGAGTGGTATTTTACACTGTGCTCACAGCGACAGTCAGCAAACTCACCTGTTGAAGCAAGGTAAGAATGAAGCATTCGAGCATACTGTTCTTTTTCCTTTTCCTATCTTAAATTTACATTTTTAAAATGTGCAGGAAGAAGCTCCATGAGCACTGGTCTCAGCGGTGGGAAACGTCCTAGTCAGGAAGAGGACATACAGAGTATTGGTCCTAAAGTCCAGAGACAGAGCACTAATTAGGTAAATATTTTAGAGCTTTATTTCTTGCTTTAGTAGAGTATATAACATAAATTAAGATAATTTCAAAAATGGAGCAAATCTCTATTTTCAAACTAGAAAATCATGAGGCATTAATTTTTAAGCAGTTGTTACAGAAACAGTTAATTTTTGGCCAAGAGAGATGTACCTGTACTGGACAAATTGTTGTGCCAGTTTTATGGTCATCTGAATCAATCTCTTTAAATTAAAAATGTTGATGATTTTGTGATCAAGCTTTTTCTTGGACAGTTTTTTCATTTTCTTGCTATGTAACTGAGTCTAAAACAAAGTGGCCTCTTTATTTTAGTGACATTGATATAAGCTTTTTTATGAACTTTCCCCCAAATCATTGCCTCTTAAATGTTTATAAATTTCTTTTATCTGTTGTAATTCTTCTAAAATCTAAATAATTTCCAATTTGGGAATAGTTTAAAATTTCCTAAATGCTGGCCCTAAGTATCAGAAAGCCTTGCCTGCATTCAATTTAATTGGATTTAGGATGCCATTTTGTGATTTAAATTAATATGAAAAGTATTTATATGGTGCATTTGCCAGTTTTTAAAAACTTTTTGTTTCTTCAATTCTTACACTATTTACATTTTTTTATTGCTTAGTTTTTTTTATGCCAACCTAATTAGACTATAAATATCTTGAAGATAAGATCAATAAACATTTATCACGTTTTTGTCATTTAATTCTTTGCAATCAAGCTTTACCTAATTTTTTTTTCCCCCCCTTAAATCACAGAAAACATTCAGGAGGAATACTGTTGCAGCTGAAATTGGTGGGGAGTTCAGTACTTTTCAATTAAGTTATTTAAAAATATTCTTCATTGATGGAAAGCAGTTATATACTGAAATGTGTTGTTTCAAATGACATTTCTGTGGTTTTTAACTTTTTAATGAATTTCACAGAGGACAAATGGTAATTTGTATATAAAGAACTTGGCAAGATAATTTGCTTAATGTAAATATAAGCAGTCACAATTAGTATAGAACCATCGGTATATTTTTGATAATTTTTCATGTATGGTAAAAGTTAAAATGACAAATTGATATTCTGATATAAAACTCAAAGTTTTGACAGTCAGTGGTAAAAAAGGAGGTTTTTAGACTTTCTTAAAAGACTTTGTTAAAATTTTAGGACAGAATTTTCTGGACATTGTTGTTTGATCTAACTTTGCACTCTTTGATAATAATGTTTTAGATAATGTGCATAATCAAAATTGGTATTGTAGCCTCTCACAGACAGTATATGTTTTCAACTTTCATGTAAACCTTTTTTGACCCAACCTTGTAGAAGTTTGTGTTAAGTGTTATGTGTTAAGTTCTCTTTGTCTCTGTTTCTTTGTTATTACTAAAATGACCTTGTTATTAAAGTATGTGCAAATACGAAATCTTGTGTATGTGGTGTTTTTTTTTTTCTTTTTGGTAAGGGAGAGAGAGCATTGCTGTGTGATATCTGATTACAAATTACAAAGAGATTCTATAAACCACGTCACCATTTTGAATGAACAACTACCATATGTTTAGTTAAACAGTATTTTTCAAAATTATATGCAAGAAAGATGTAAAACCAAAGAGATTTTTTTCAAGTAATGGCATTTGTAACCATAAATCAGGCAGTATAGGCTGGCAATCAATAGAGTGAGCTCTAGAGTCAAATGTCCAGTTCTGCCATTCATTAGCTTTGAGATCTTGAGCAAGTTTAACCTTCTATGCCTTTTTTCTTCTCATCTATAAAATGGGGGTAAGGGTAATACCTGCTTTGTAGTTCAGTTCCATGCTTATGAGCTGGCATGTGATAGGGTACTCAGTAAATGTTAGCCACAGGGCTGCCATGCTGTGTCACCCCCTGGTGTGTACAGTGCACAGTCTGCATAGCTGTATGCCACAGCTCTGGCTGGCTGCCATTATTTTTATTACTATTGTTATTATCCCTTTACTATTCTCTAGTAGGCTAGTTCTTGCCATTCTGAATTACAACCAGTGGCTTTTCATTTTCCCATCATTAGTCATGATATTTAGTATGATAGTTATGTTTAAAGATAACCAAAGATAAAAAATTGAGTCAAAAATACAGAAATATTAACATTTTAGATGATAAGCAGTTTTTAAAATATCCTGGTTAGTGAATTAACAATGATCAGTAAATTCCATTACTGAGGCTGGGTGTAATGGCTCAAGCCCATAATCCCAGCACTTCTGGAGGCTGAGGTGGGAGGATCACTTAAGCCCATGCTTAATCCCAGGAGGTCAAGGCTGCAGTGAGCCATGATCATGCTACTGTACTCCAGCCTGGGTGGACAGAGCAAGACGTCATCTGAACTGGGTGTGGTGGCTCATGCCTGTAATCCCAGCACTTTGTGGGGTTGAGGCGGGAGGATCATTTAAGGCCAGAGTTTGAGACCAGCCCTGGAGACTTAGCAAGACCCCATCTCTATTTTTTTAAAAATCAATATAAAAATTTAAAACAAAATAGTAAAGAAGACTAGGCACGGTGGCTCATGCCTGTAATTCTAGCACTTTGGGAGACTGAAGCAGGAGGATCACTTGAGACCTGGAGTTTAAGATTAACCTGAACAACATCCTGGGACCTCATCTCTACCAAAAAAAAAAAAAAAATTAGGTGTGGTGGTGTGCACCTGTGGTCCCAGCTACTTGAGAGGCTGAGGTGGGAGGATGGCTTGATCTGGGGGTTCGAGGCTGCAGTGAACCATGATTGCACCACTGCACTCTAGCCTGGATGACAGGGTAAGACCTTGTCTCAGTGGTGGGGGGGAAAATCCATTACTGAGAAAAAGAATAAAAACCCTGCGTTTTATCGTTCTTTTTTCATCATTATTAAAGTAATATTTTAATTGTTTTTCATCATAACTGTACCTCACATCCTACTCTTTGGACCTGGTTGTACAGTGCAGAGTTAAGAAATTCATAGACTTGAGATTTACCATCACTGTCCAGGAGCTCAAAGATTGTTTTAGTATGAATAAATAAGCATTTTAGTAAAAGAACACTATTTCAGAATACACACTGGTAGACTATTTGTAAATGTAAGGAGATTTTGTTTTATTTTTTAGGGAGCTTTTTGGAAAGTTTTTTCAGTTTGGTATAAATTGTGGTCCAAATGAATCACTAAAAGGAAAAGGAAAGGCATCGATCATTGTGCTCTACTTGAGCACATACTCTATTCAAATACAGTATTCTCCCCCTAACTAAAAATCCTACTTGTGGTTAAGGGATTTAAGATGTTTTACTCATTTAGCAAATACTTCTTCAATTCTTTTTTTTTTTTTTTTTTTCCTGAGACGGTGTCTCGCTCTATCACCCAGGCTGGAGTGCAGTGGCGCAATCTTGGCTCACTGCAACCTCTGCCTCCCAGGTCCAAGCAGTTCTCCGCTTCAGTCTCCCAAGTAGCTGGGATTACAGGCACCCACCACCATGTCCGGCTAATTTTTGTAATTTTAGTAGAGACAGGGTTTCACCATCTTGGCCAGGCTGGTCTTGAATTCTTGACCTCGTGATTCACCCGCCTCAGCCTCCCAAAGTGCCAGGACCACAGGCGTGAGCCACCACACCCGGCCACTTCTTCAATTCTTATTGCCAAAAACTGTACTGACAACTTGGAAAAAATATATTGAGAGAACCAGGGTTTTTAATGAACCTGTGCAAAGTCCTTATGTTTTTCACATTTGCTTAAAATAGTAAATTTGAGATATAAAAGACTATCGGTATTTTTAATGCTTCCCTTTCATACTAGAAATACCAGAATCTTCCCACAATTCGAATGTGTTTGTAATTTTCTTGTACATAATATGCATAATTGTAAGTTCTTTTCCAATTTTCTTCATTCAAGGTTTTTTGTTTTTGTTTTTGTTTTTTTCTGATGATGTGGTCCTAGAAATGCACTGTTTAAATATTTGGGCTGGAAAAAACTTTGAGTAGCATTTATTTAATACAATTGGCATAACTGATTTGTCAGTTTCAAGTTTTTATCACAATACTGGGGTTATTGTAATTCCTCACCCAATTATGTGGAGCCGTATGTAATACGGTTCCAGCACCCTGGTGCCCATTTCCGCTTCCTCCCTCCTGACCAGTGATGGCAGCTTGCAGTTCTAAGTCCTGAGTTTACATTCCTTAGCTTCCTTCTATTTTCTTTATCCTAATTTCCTTTTCCAAAGTACAAATGACACACTTTGGTTAGTCTGGACCCCATATTGTTTTATTTCAGGAAAAAGTATGTAATAAATCTATGCATCCTAGAGTTTTTATATTCAGGTAACTCAGAGAAGGGTTGCTGGACAGACACCCCCCCCCCCTCAGCAGTACATATGAGTTGCTCAGATCGTTCCAGAATATCCTAGAGATCAGAGTTGATCTTGAGGAGCCAGGATTCTTGCTGCTACTCTTTGGAGTTAAAATACGTATGTGAGCCTCTCTCAGTAAAGCCTGTTGAGCCTAAACTGCATACTGAGACTAGACTCAAAGAGTTAGTTAACATTTACTGTGTGCCGAGCATTGTTCATAGAAAAATAATCAATAGCCTCAAGGAATTCACTTTGCGGGGTGCGAGGGTAGGCTAAGTATGCCAGTGCTGCCAATTACGACAGAACTGTGCTCAGTGTGCTATGAATTCCCGACAGCAGGGACCTCCGGCCTAGGAAAACCAGTTTTCCTGACTCCACACAAACGGAACCACTAGGCCCAATCAGGGCACCCTGTCCTCGATAACACTTAACTCTAGGTGTGATTAGTCACGTTGTTAGTTGTTAATATCTTTGCCTTCCACTAGAATGTAAGGTCCCATAAAGCAAGGGAATATGTTTTATTCCCCTTCTATCTTCTCATTGCTGTTTCAACATGCTTGATAAATGGATGGATAAATGTGAACATAAATGAGACAGACATTGTGCCTGGCTTTATGGAGAAATTAATGTGTTTAGTGTATGAGGTTAAGCATCACCGGTAATAATTAGAATGGAAACCACGGGGCAGTTTATCAGAAAAGGTGTGTGTTTAGGTAAAGGTGGCAAGGAGTGGGAGAAAGGAGATAGCTTTTAAAGACGAATTAGTCGCTAACTGCTGTAGGAGGGTAGGGTCGGGGAAGAGTTTAGATGTGTTTCAATAACTTTGGGGGTTTTTTAAAAACATTTGTAAGTTGGTTCTTTACCTAACTTAAGTATTTAGGGAATAATTTTGAATTTTGAATAATTTTGGGAATAATAAGATAGACTCTATCTTAAAAATGTAGCGATTTCTGTTTCTTCTTTTTTTTTTCACATGTTCTAAGCGGCAAAGCGACTGGAACTCCGTTTCCTAAAAATGCTGGGAAGGAAAGGGTGTGAAAATGCTAGATGCGGCTCCCAGAAAAGTCGCTTCCACTCCACCCGCCCTCGTGGTGCGGGTAGGGGCGCGTAGCTGTGTCCCGCGCTCTGATTGGCTACGCTGGGACGCGGGGGTGTGTCCGCGGTGGGTGGGGGTTGGGGGAAGGCGGGGCGGGGCTTGGTTGGCTCTGCCGAGGGCAGTCTGAAGACACTTGGGAACTAGGACCGGGATCCAGGTTCCAGGCCTCAGGAAGACGGTGGACCGCAGGGAGGCTGGCCGGAGAGAGAGGGAAGGACGGGGCCTGGCCCTCGGGACTCCCTGTGCCTCGCTTGGAGCTACCACCGACGGGTGAGTCCTCCCCTTCCTCTGTTTCTGGACGTGTTCCTTGCCAACAACGCTGAGGCTGGGGTCGGAGCCGCCCTCAGCAAAATCCCACGCCTCGCCAGACGCTCAGCTCAGCCTGCTGGGTTTCTCTGGAAAAGCGGAGGCCCCACAGTGAGTGTGCGGCCTTTTGATCAGTCCCCGAAATCCGTGGACCCGCGTTTTTCCTTGCTTATAAACATTGGCCAGTTTGAAACTGGTAACAGGGCATACGTGTTAAAAAATCAGAACTTTATTGAAACCCATTGTGTTGTAAGGAAGACCATACTAACCCTAACTGTATTACAGAAGTGAATTTCGCTCCTCAAAAATGCTTAAAAAACAAGCATCCGAGAACAGCCCACATTGTGATTTAACAAACATTTACCAAAAGCATTACTACATGTGGGGCACAGGGCTAAGAGCAGGACTGTGAAGCCAAACTGTGGGATTTGAATCCAAATTCTCCCATTTTCTAGCTAAGCAACCTTGGGCAAGTTCCTTTACCTGCGTCTGTTTCCTCATTTTTAAAATAAGTTGTTGTGATCATTTAATGATTTAGTGTATGTGAAGAGTTTTCTGCATATTCTAAGTGATTTGTGGTATTGATCTTTGCAGTCACCAAGGAGATAGTGTCACCATTTTCCTGATGCCAAACTGAGGCTCAGAGAGGTGAAGTAACTTCCTCAAGTCACAACACAACTATTGTCCAGGGAGCAGGCAGTCTGGCTCCAGTAACCCAGTTTTACCCCTGCATTAAGTTACCACATCCATTTGTTCACTCAGTTTCATCTGACAAATTCTGATTTTGCCCCTTTCTGAAATGAGTTATTTGCCAGGTGCAGGGAATAAAGCAGAACACTGTGCAGTTCCTGCCCTCACAACGCTTGTAAATCTAGTGCAGGTTGTTCATGGCTGGGCTGCAGGGTGTCCATGAATCCTGCTAAAGTCATTTGTGAAATGTTGTGAGTATGGGTCTTTTCTTCTGGAAAGAGAGTCTGTGACTCTCAGGTTCTCAGTTGGTCTGTGATCCAAACAGAGGTATGAAGAAGTGTTGTTTTAGCCGAAGACCTGTGCCTAGTAGCCTGACACACAGCTTGAACTTCAAACAAAATTCCTATCACTTGGATGAATGAAGAACTTAGCATAAGTGCTGCAGTAGGTCCGGAGCAGGGTGCTGTGGAAGAGCACACAGGAGGCCACCTGCCCAGGAATGCCTCCTAGAGGAAGTGAAGGCAGCTGGGTGAAGGGTAGGGAAGCAGTTTATTGGAACACTGTTGTGAACAGTCTCTGACCATATGGAGTGTTGAGACAGAAACAACACATAAACAGCTGCAGCTGTTGTCCCACTTGTGCACAAGTGTAGAAGTCCATGGTGCCATGAAAGCCTATTCGGGGGACAGGAGGCTTCACGTATTCGTGAAGGTTAGGAAAGTTTCCTTGAGAAAGTGACACTTAGGCCTAAGAGTTGGAGCATTTGGGGCATGGAGTCTGGCCCACAGTCTTCAAAGACCACATAGTAGAAGCTGGTAGAGCACCAGGGACTGACAGGAAGCAAATTCAGCTGGTGTAAGAGAGGGAAATGGGAATGAGGGAGGTGGCAGAACCCAAAGAGGCCTTGTAGGCCATGGTAAGGCAGTTCTATGTTTTATTTTATTTTGTCTTTTTCCTAAAATGCCATTGGAAAGTTTATTGCAAGCGGCTGACAAGATCACATTTTGAGAAGAAGTTAGGAAGAATCCCAAGTGGATTAACTGAATATCTGGATGAGGACAAGATCTGTGAAGAGAGACTGTAAGGTAAGAAGAAGAGAGGTCTAGAACCAAGCCTTGAAGGTGAGCCTGCAGTGAAGACAGATAGAAGGTGGCCAGAAGTATAGAAAGGGAAAAGAACCAAAAAAGTAGGGTGTCCAGGAAGTCAAATGAGAGAATCAAATGAGTGGTCAACTCTGCTAAAAGCTGCAGAGGTCAAAAGAGACAAGGAAGGCTGGGTGTGGTGGTTCATGCCTTGTATTAGTCCTTTTTCTTGCTGCTGATAAAGACATACCTGAGACTGGGCAATTTACAAAAGAAAGAGGTTTAATGGACTTATAGTGCCACGTGGTTGGGGAGGCCTCACAATCATGGCAGAAGGTGAAAGGCACATCTCACATGGCAGCAGACAAGAAAAGAAGTGAGAGCCAGGAGAAAGGGGTTTCCCCTTATAAAACCATCAGATCTCATGAGACTTACTACCATGAGAACAGTATGGGGGAAGCTGCCCCCATGATTCAGTTATCTCCCAGTGGGTTTCTCCCACAACACAAGGGAATTATGGGAGCTATAATTCAAGATAAGATTTCGATGGGGACACAGCCAAACCATATTATGCCTGTAATCTCAACACTTTGGGATGCCAAGGCGGGCAGATTGCTTGAGCTCAGGAGTTCAAGAGCAGCCTGGAAACATGGTGAAACCCCATCTCTACAAAAAATACAAAAAAATTAGCTAGACGTAGTGGCATGTACCTGTAGTCCTGGATACTTGGAAGGCTGAGAGGGAGGATCACCTGAGCCCAGGGAGGTTGAGGCTGTTGTGAGCCATGATCATGCCACTGCACTCTAAGCCTGGACAACAGAGTGAAACC
>PVKP010017884.1:0-45248 GCA_004027715.1 Plecturocebus donacophilus | reverse complement strand
GGGAGCTACAATCCTGAGCTGCTGCTACGCGGCCATCTTGGATCTCTCTCCGCCCGGTGATGAAGTTTTTCTGTTTCTTAGTTTTCCTTTGGCGGACGCCCGTTCCCCACAGAGCCGGACTTTCCCGGGTTCGCTGTGCTTGCTGTGAAACTCTCAGTCCTCAGCGCTTCCAATTGCTGTTTTCCTTGTGGGGATGGGACCAGCCGAGCCCATCTGTCTCGTGTACTCCGCACCGGGAAGCGCTGCGCTGGGGCGCCGGCAAAACAGCCGCGCCGGCCAAAAGAGTCGCACTGGCGACCCGTGTGTCTCCTCTGCCGGGAATCTCCCGGTCTGTGGGTAACAAAAATTCGTCGGAAAGTGCGGCGTCCACTCGTTCTCTGCGCTTTCACTGGGAGCTACATTCCTGAGCTGTTGCTAATCGACCATCTTGGATCTCTCTTCGAGACATTTCTTTTTTGATTTTTGCTACTAAAATAGAGGACATTTTAATTTAAAAGGATAAGAAATAAAATACAAAGACGGTGTGAAAAAAGTCCATTTGAAGGTAGACTTTAGTGGCTTAGACATTTCCCCTGAGTGTTGGGCCAAGGAGGTTAGATGAATGGAAGAACACTCCTTGGTTGTGATGACAGTGTCTGTTGGATCCACTGTCACAGCAATTACTGATGAGCTCAGAGTGAGCACGAACTGTCCCAGAGCTCCTGCCTGGCTGATTGAGCTGTTCTCTATGGCACCAACTCGCCCCAGACTCTTCCCGCTGTGGGCCGGGTGTCAGGAGGTGCACCCCTTCCTCCGTCTTCTGCTGGGGCTGCCTGGGAGGGAAGATGTGGTCTTTGCATTGGCCTCAGCTCCTCATGGGCTTAGGTTTCCCAGAGGGACTCAGGCTAGCCCTGGGGATTTGGAAGGAGCTCTGCCCTGGGCACAATTTGGCGATAACTGCAGGGGCAGAGGCGTGCAGTGGCCCAACGTGGGTGAGGGAAGACAGCCTCACGGGGCACAGTGAACTAGACTTATATTTTCATTTCCAAATTTCACTTTCCATTGTTAAAAAGAATGTCAACTGTACAAAATCCTGTTAAATAAGAAAGCAAGCTTATCTGCCTGCCTCCCCCTATTCCCTATAGTGGGCATCCTGCAGAGCTTTCCCCGGCACATGAGAGATTCATATATTTATACATTCTGGCTAAAAAAAATTTTTTTTTTTTGCAAAATTAGTATTATACCGCGTGTCTCGCTAATTTGTGTGACCCTTCACTTTTCCTGTTATAAATCTGAGCATTTATAGGGCATTGATGTTCTCATGCTGCTGTGCCAGCATTTCTCTGAGGCTGGACTCCTGAAGTTACACCCTGTAACTCTCAGAGGCTTTGTCATATTCCTTCAGAAAATCTCTTGTTAGCACAGACAATACAGGAAGGAGCCCAAACAGCCCTTGAAACAATCCACCCAACTCCATGGACCAAGTCCCTCATGGGCCTAACCTCAGCCGTTACTGAGTCCCCGCAGATGGCAAAGCCAGACCTGCACAGCCAGCCTTACGGTTGTCCTGAAAGCCAGAGGCAGAGGCAGGATCACCAAAAATCGCTCGTAGGAAGGGCAGAGAGCATATACCTCGTGGTTCCGAGAGGCCTGACACCCGACTCCACGGCTCTGAGGGTGCCCTGGCTGCTGCTGCACTCTGGCTCTGATGAGTGCATCTTGCCTCTGCCCTTTCAGAACTTACTTTCTTTCACATTTGTGCTAGAGCTGCTGGTGCTGCTCTGCAAAGACACCCTGGGTGGCCTCTCCCTCGCTCCATCACAGATTGTTGCCAAAATCTGCTTTGCAACACAGTCAACATTTCCAACCTCAGGCTGCTGTGGCAGTTCTGTCCCTCTGTGCTGTCCAGTGGCATGACAAGAAGTGTTTGCTTGTGTAGGGACAGTTTTCCAGCTGGGTCCCCAGCCTCTCCCAAGATGGCATTGCTCCTCAGGAGCTGCTAGGGAGTGGGCAGCTTGGAAAGTCAGTCTCTGCTTTACAGGAAATTGGGCCAGGCACATTCTGGTACCTGCTTCAGCTGTTCTGCCATGGTGCCTGCTGCTGGCCTGAGGGGGGCATTTGTAGCCACAGGTGGGAAGCAGGAGCCAGGAATACTCAGGCAGGAAAAGCAAATGCGATAGAACATTAGCTGCTGCTCCCCTGAGATGAGGGGCTTAGGATGTGGGTGTTTCTGTTTCTGTTGTTTCAGTAAAATGCCGGCTGTTTTGAATATATGAGGTGTATTCATCACAGTTCTGAGGGGAGGAATGCCCAGCTCTGGAAAGCTTTTTGGCTCTAAGCCTGAGGACTGCTGTGGAGACCCTCTCCATCTCTGCATGCTCTTCCTGGTGGCATGAGCTGCGGGTCAGGCCTCATTGCGGGGACTCCCAAGGCTCGCATCCTTAAAACAGATGAGTTCAGAGGGAAAGGGGCCTTGTGCCCCAGCCTCCGCAGCAGTCCCCATGAAGTGCCTGCAGGGACATACCCCTGCCTGTGTCTGACACTTTGTCCAGGGAGAGGAGCTCTGTCTAGCCTGGGCCTACGTACCCCTGAGGCAGAGGCAAGACCAGGGCATTGACAGCCCACCAGAGTTACCTGGGATGGAGGAGAAACCTCAAGACACAGAGAGACCTTGTCAGACAGGAGGGGCAGGTGTTGCCTGGGACAGCCATGCTGGTCTAGGCCCTGGGCCAGGGAGGGAGCAGGAAAGTATATGCTTGGAGAAGTCCCTCAGCCTCTCCTGCTTACCAGGCTTGCTGCTTCCAGAGCCTGGACTTCAGCGTGGATGAGAAGGTGAACCTTCTGGAGCTGACCTGGGCCCTTGACAACGAGCTCATGACAGTGGACAATGCCATCCAGCAGGCAGCCCTGGCCTGCTACCGCCAGGAGTTGAGCTACCAGCAGTAAGAGGCCGCAGGGGACTGGGGAGCGTGGCAGTGTGGCTGGCCAGGAGGGCCTGGAGGGGGTCTGAGACACAGAGGACACCAGTCGGCCCTCGTCCACGCCACATAGCCAGTCCTGGGGCAGGGCTCTGCATACTGCCTGTCCCGTGCTCTCTGGTCCCGCGCTCACAGAGGGACAGGAACAGAGCCGAGCCAGACCATGGACCAGGTGAGTGGCAGCCACTCATCTGTGTGTCTGGACCGGATGGGGCCTGAGGACCTGGGGTGTCTGCATCCACACAATTGAAGGCTCACTGACTTTCCTTCCCCTTGGTGAGGTGCTTGGGATCTATATGTCGGGGGCCCCTGCTGAGCCCTCTTTATCTAGGTTTCTAAGGGACTGACCTGAGCCCCCTCTCATCCTGCTGGTGCAGGTGCTTGCCAGCACCAGGTGGGGCCCTGCAGCTGCCTCCAGCGCCAGGGGGCTCCCAGGCTGGGCTGTCAGCAGGAGAAAGAAGAGGAGCTTTTCAAATTTGGTCACAAAGTGCCCCGTGACATTGGGCGGAAAACTCATTCCCTTTAATCAGGTCTGTTTGGTTTGGCTGACCACTGAGGCTGTCTGCTAAGCAGATTTGCAAAAAGATTGTTTTTGTGGTTTTGTCAGTGTTCTGAAGCTGCAGAAAAGATTGGCAGAAAACAAAATCTCGATCCTGAAGACTGCATCTGTCTAGGTGCTGACAGTGGAGCCTCTGGCCTCAGGCAGCTCTACAGATAGAACCAGAGAAAGGCTTCCCTAGGTCCCTCCTTTGGCCTTGGGACGGGGGGAAGAAAAGCCCCTTCTGTGGGAAAATAGTCACCAGAATAGCAGGTGCCACCAGTGATTTACACAGAACCTCAGTCAGGTCAGGGTGGCCAGAGCCGAGACCGCATACACCCACCACGTTGTGTCCCGGTGACTCACCGTGTGCTCACATGGGTGCTGAGATGCACATGCAGGGCGGCACCTGCTGGTTACTGGATTAGGTACTTGCCATACAAGCCCAGCTGTTGATGAGAGGGCTCGCAGACCAACTCCCACACGCCCTGGGGCTGCTTAAGGGATGTGGTATGCTGTGGAGCTCCAGACCCGGTTGTCCTGGGTTAGAAACCTTCCTTGCCAAGTCATGTGGCCATTCTCAGCATACACATCTGTAAAATGGGCATGGCGGTTGTAGAAACTGCCTTAGGAGCCAGCTGGTGGAGCAGCGCCTGCTGTACAGTTAGTGTGCTGGCTTCTATCATTGATGAAGATACAGGGTCCAGAGCTGCCTGGCGTGGTGGGTCAGGTCCCATTTGACCCTGTCTCCTTCCTGTGACAGGGGGCAGGTGGAGCAGCTAGTGAGGGAGCGCGACAAGGCAAGGCAGGACCTGGAGATGGCCGAGAAGAGGAACCTGGAGTTTGTGAAAGAGATGGACGACTGCCACTCTGCCCTGGAGCAGCTCACGGAGAAGAAAATCAAGTGAGTTCTGGGCCCAGGTAGTGGATTCTTATCTGGCCTCCGCAGCCCCTTTGAGGGCAGGTGGTGGACACAGGACTGCCAGGGGACCGGGGCTGTGAGTGTGGCTGAGTAGAGCCCCCTCCTTTCACCTGAGCCAGGGGGAGTCCAGGGGACACAACCTTGAGAAAGTGGAGTCTTGCTCTTCCTGGGGTTGGTGCAGTGCCTGCCCCTGGCTGCGTGTCCAAGGAGGTCCTGCCTCCTGCCCTCGCTTCGCTGGGTCTTTCTCACACAGGCCAAGCCCTTCTGCCCCCAGCTGTGTGCCTATGATGCAGGAGTCAGGTATCTGTGTTGCGAGGGCTGCCTATGGCTTCCTTTTGGCCCAGCAGGTAGAAGGAGCCCAGAGAAGGAACCCAACCCCAGGTATCATGGCTGTAGTGACCCCAGTGTGGGGACAGTTGTGTAGAACAGTGGCTGGACAGACCAGAGAAAAGGATTTCTGGCTTGTTTTTGTTTTTTGGGATGGAGTCTGTCTGAAGCCTTGGCTGTAATGCAGTGGTGCAATCTTGGCTCACTGCAACCCCCACCTCCCGGTTTCAAGCGATTCTCCCGCCTCAGCCTCCCGAGTAGCTGGGATTACAGGCATCCACCACCATGCCTGGCTAATTTTTGTATTTTTAGTAGAGATGGAGTTTCACCATGTTGACCAGGCTGGTCTTGAACTCCTGACCCCAAGTGATCTGCCTGCCTTGGCCTCCCAAAGTGCTGGGATTACAGGCGTGAGCCACTGAATCTGGCATTAGATTTCTGATTTGTTTTTAAGGACACAACCACCACACTGGTTCATGAACAGAACATCTGAAGAAATCACGCCCAAGAGGGTGTCCCAGGCTCAGGCAGGGAGAGGGACTTCTCTGTCTCACTGCGGGGCACATCTCTGCCAGGGCTCAGCTGCTGTCCAACTGAAGCTTGCACATGCCTGGGGGGTCCTCCAGGGGTAGCTCAGGACAGGCTGGGTCCAAGTCACACATGGCTGGCCTCCCTGCCATTCTTCCTTGTCAGTGGGTCTGCTGGTGGCTTGGTAGGCCTGCCTGAGGCTGCAGTCCTGGCCTTGTGGTCCCCACAGCCTTTGGTTATTGGTCTGCAGGTCAGCCCACCCTCTGTAGTGCACAACACAGACAGCACTCGCTGCCATGGACCTGGTGGTGGTGGCTCAGCGGAGTGTGGATTGCAGAGAAGAGCTTTGCACAGTGGAGTTGAGTGGTGTGTCCCCTCTGTGGACTGTACTCTCCAGGGATGTGGGTAGTTTGCCTGGGGTGCTGCAAGGTCCCCAAGGTGGGCCCACAGATGGGACCCCAGCCCTTGACCACATCACTTGTTGGCATTGTGCCAGCTACACTGTGGGCTGAAGCCTGAAGCCACTCTTCCTTCACCAGAGAAGCCCTGGGCATCTTTGTCGTGCACTTGGGGGACCAGGGGTTGAGGGGCTACTGATGGGTCCATGGCCTCTGGGGAAGCGATTTTGGTTAAGGAGATGGCTGTGGTGGATGGAGCTCCTCTGTGCACCAGGGGTCACCTCACTTAACAGCCACTGGGACCAAATAGGCCATTTATCCCCATTGTTCAGCCAAAGAAACTAAGTCCTGGAGCAGCTCAGTAACCGGTCCCTTGGCAGTGAGCGTGGGTGTATGAAGCTGACACCCAGGTCTCCCCCTTCCTGCCCTACACAGTTTCTGGGACAGCCGAAGGCCACTGGCCAGCTTTTTTGGGGAGCAAGGGCCTCAGGTGGGAGAAGCACAAGGGCAGAGCCCGGCCACTCTCCTTCAGGCCTCCCAGAACCAGGAATGGTCCGGGGTCAGCTCTAAGACCAGTGACCTCATCTCCATAATCCATGTCCTTGGGGCTTCCATGGATCTGTGCTGGGCAGAAGCCGATCCCTGCTGCCCCTCTTGCAGCTGCCACCTCCACGTGGTTCAGTCCACAGGGTGCTCTGGAACAGGGCAGGGCCTCACCCCTTCCTCTGTTCGCCTGCACCTCCCAAGTCCCTTTTCCTTCCAGGGTTGGCTGGGCACGGCCGGACACAGCAGGTCCGGATCCACATGCACCTCTGTGTGGTGTGGGGGGTGTATGCGAGTGCATGGGGCCGGTGAGGCGCGAGGGCATGTGGGAATGCAATGAGGGTGATGTGAGGGTATGTGGGGTGCAGCAGTGGTGGAGTGTGTGTGCATGGGGTCCGGGGGGTGTTGTGAGCATGCCTGGAACACAGTGGGTGCTATATGTGTGCATGGGGCCCATGGGGTGCAGTGGGAGTGCTGTGAGCATGCATGGGACACGATGAGTGCTCTGTGTGTGCATGGGACCTATGGGGTGCAGTGGGGGTGCTGTGAGCATGCATGGGACACGATGGGTGCTGTGTGTATGCATGGGGCCCATGGGGTGCCATGTAGGTGCTATGAGTGCGTGTGGGGCCCGTGTGGTGCCATGTGAATGCTTTGAACGTGCTTGGGGCCTGTGGGGTGCAGTGGGGGTGCTGTGAGTATGCTGGGGCTAGAGAGGTACAGTGGAGGGTGCTGTGTGCATGCATGGTACCTGTGGGGTGCAGTGGGGGTGCTGTGTGCATGCATGGGGCCTGTGTAGCCTGTGGCCCTGTGGAATGTACATTCTTGGTGCTGCTGGCTCCTGTGACTGTGGTGGTGGGACGCCCTTATAGGACGGTGGTCATTTTCAGGGAAGCTAAAAGTTAAGGCTCCTTTTACCAAACATGAGGCGGTGTCTGCTGAGGTGAGAAGCCAGGTACAGGGATGGGTGCAGGCAGTGGTTGGGGCCCTTGCCCTCTACATGGGGGAGCTGGGCCAGGCTGCGGGGCCCAAATCCCCTGCCCTGAGCGCAGAAGGCATTTCATTAGGAAGCCGTGCCCCTGCTCTCTTAGGCAGGGAGGGTCTGTGGTCTCCATCAGCTGAGCTATCCTGGGCCAGCCTTGGAGCATCATCCCTCCCACCTGGCTGGGGAATTCCTAGAGGAAGGAGCAGGAGATGCCCCCTGGCTCCTGGGAAAGGTGGCCTTGGCTTTGTTGCCTAAGATGTTCTCATAGCTCACTGCCTTCCGGGGCAGCATGAGGCCAGCTTGGGTCTCCACAGAGGAGACAATTGCTAATTTTTAGGAGCTGAAAGTATGTCAGGGAGACCCTTGGGGAGCTCCATGAACTCATTTCCTCTTCCTGGACGCCCCCACCTTTCTCCTGATGGCTCTGTTGTAAGCTCGGTTCGTCTGCCTCTCATTTTCATCCTGAATGTTGGGATCCAGCTGTCCCTGTTGGTGTCACTGGGATCTTGGTACTGCCTCTCAGGACCTGGGAGTTTCCATGGCTCCTAGACAAGGGCAGTCCTTGTGAGACACTTGTGTTTAAAGCTGGAAGTAAGTTGACTTTCATGCTCAATTTGAGTAACTGAGAACTGATTTGCTTCCATCCATACATGTAGGGTTTGATTCTCTCCCAGCCATCTGGAAAGACTTTTGTGAATTGTCTTTCCTGCGGTTAGAGGATTAGGAACTCTAATGCAGCACCTCTGTCCTTGAACCTGGTGGAGGGATGCATTAGAGGTGCTAAGCTGCAGCCTCAGAATGCACATGGCCCTTAGAGCTTGGGTTTTGTCCCATGAGCAATGGAAGTTACAAGTAGGCTGCTATAAGTAGCTTCTTTGATTGTATTAGGTTTTCCTTATTATAAACATAATGAGTGATACGTATTTATTACACACATTTTAGAAAATGCAATTTAAAAATGTTACAGAATATACAGGAGGATTTTATTAAGGTGGCCACTGGCTCAGCGGATTAGCATCTCAAGTCTGAGCCCTGGAGAGAGAAAATGGGGTACTTTTTATATATCCAGGATGATGTAGCATCTAACAGATTTACAGAAGCCAGAACAAAGAACAGTTCATTAATCTGTCACGTCTGGTGACGTACGTCACATTTGAAAAATAGCACTTTGAGAAACGCATTGTACATTCTTTGGGTATTATCTTGCTCTGTCACCTTGCAGCTGGTCAGCCAGAAAAACAGGAGCCTTGAGAGGCCTGGGGACTTTGCCGAGAATGTGGGGAGAATAGATAAGGTAGGTTTTACAGGGAGTTAGTTACTTTTAAGCAGAGCTGGGGGTTAGGTTTCATGTTAAACAGCACACAGTACAGCAAAATTTATTATATAGCAACTACAAATTATAAGGTTTTATTTTTACTGTTATTGCTATTATTTAATTCCCTTCTTTAAAAGGAAAAGTAAAACCAGAAATCTCACTTTGCTAGGGCATATCACTCTTTATATTTTCTATTTTACACCTCTTTTTTCTATGCACATAATTCTTAGAAAATGATACCATGTTGTATATGCTTTTATGATGGCCACAGAGCATCTCATTACTTGGTTTGTTGTGTGGATCTGCCATAATTTGTTTAACCATTTCCCTATTTTTGTATATTTCAAAAGTTTTTAAAGAATAGGCTGATAGGAAATACGTAGCTTTAACACAACCCCAAAAGATTTGTGGAGTATTAAATTAGTCAGATCACTGTACTTCCTTCATCCTCTTCCCTTTTGAGTGGTTTTTTTTTTTTTTTTTTTGAGACACAGTTTCACTCTGGTTGCCCAGGCTGGAGTGCAGTGGCGCAATCTCGGCTCACCTCAACTCCGCCTCCCAGGTCGAAGTGATTCTCCTGCCTCAGCCTCCTGAGTAGCTAGGATTACAGGAATGCACCACCACACCTGGCTAATTGTGTATTTTTAGTATAGACAGGGTTTCTCCATGTTGGTCAGGCTGGTCTCGAACTCCCAACCTCAGGTGATCCACCCACCTCGGCCTCCCAAAGTGCTGGGATTACAGGTGGGAGGCACCATGCCTGGCCGAGTGTTGTTTTGTTAAAGTTCTGAGCCAAGATTAAAAGTCTGGGCTCTGGGACCTAGGTGTCTTAGACTTGGTTATGGGTGTCACTAAGCTTCTGTAGAAGTCGGAGCCTCGCTGGTCTTCAGTCTAAGTAGAACATGGTTTGAGAATTCCTGTGAAGCTGCTGTGTCATATAAACTGAGCATTGAACACTTTTTTCCTGCTGATGGAAGTGGTTATTGCAAAAGATGGATGTGGCATCTGAGAAAAAATGCCTCCCACCTCTTCCTCAGATTACTTTGGGAATTCACTGTCCATGGGTTTCATGCTGCTTCCTTCCTGGAGAGAGGGGTAACTTCTGTGTGTGTTTGGTATTAAAAGTATTCATTAAAGGGCTGCTGCCTGCCATGTACACCAGGTAGAGGGGCCACCTTGGGACTCACCGCAGGGAGCTGTTTTCGACGCTGTGAAGGTGCACCTGCTGGCATTTGCCATGTGATCCACCAGATCCCCTTGTCTGGGGTCACCTCTACCAGCCTGTGAGGGAGGAGCACCCACCCTTAGGTTTGCCTCCCAGCATGGGCAGCTCAGCCAAGGCAGGGCGGCCTGGCGTGTGCTCAGGACAGGGTGTTTCGGAGAGGGAGGAGGGAGGCGTGGGCCTGGGCGGCCCCGACGTGACATGTCTGATGTGTGATGTGTGACATGTTACAGGCACCTGGAGCAGGGGTACCGAGAAAGGCTGAGCCTCCTGCGGTCTGAGGTGGAGGCGGAGCGAGAGCTGTTCTGGGAGCAGGCCCACAAGCAGAGGGCTGTGCTGGAGCGGGACATGGGGCGCCTGCAGGCCGAGGAGGCTGGCCTCCGTGAGAAGCTGACCCTAGCCCTGAAGGTAGGGGCATCCCCAGGGCACCAAGGAAGTTGGGGGGAGCCTGAGCATCTCCCACACCCACATCCTCCTTGTTGAGGATCCAGATCCACACCTGCCAGTGGCCTCAAGCTTTTGTTTCAGGATGGGCCGAGGCAGCACCTGCTACAGTGAGGAGGTGTCCCGCTCGCCACAGAGCAGAAGGGGTCCTGGCTTGTGAGCAGGACATTGCCCCTCCCTCCCCCCACTTCTACTTTCTGCTCTGGGCCAGGTGGACCTGAGGTCAGGGAGAGCCAGCACCCACGGCCAGCACTGCACCCCCAGAAACCAGGAACACACACAGGGGCAGCAAAAAGACCAGAACCTAAAGCCCAGCCTGCCCAAGGCCAGGTTTGTGGCCTGGAGCTTTTGGGGTTTGTTAGGGTTTGTCGGGCTTTGGTGAATGTCACACCTGTCCTCTGACATTGGCTCCAGTGAGGCATTGCAGTGGGACAAAGGTGCTGGCCCTTGCCGTGCTGGTCCCTGCTCTGCTCCTGCCTCCATCCTCCTCTCCTAACTCCCCACACCCACCCCACCTCTCGGGAGGAGGGGCTGGGCAGCCCCTGACCCCCTAACAGCCTTGCTGTCTACCCTTCTCACCATGGTCCCCCCCATCTGCAGATGCTGCCTCCTCCCCTGGCGGCCGTCTGAGCTGTCCTGATGCAATGTCAGATCCCTCGTTTAGGAATGGCTCTGGAAGGATGCCTTTTTTGTAATACTGTTGCAATGCTTTTCTATTCCCCGCCCTTTCTTATGTGACTCGTGGCCTTTCTGAGCACAGGGTAAGGAGGGGACAAGAGACGTGAAGATGCACCTCGCCTGCGAGGGGGTTTCTTCCCTAATGCCCAGTGCCATGGGGAGCAAGCCTCTCACCTCCATCCTGCGCACATCCCCTCCATCCCTCAGGAGCCTGATGAGCCACTGGCCTGTGTCTCCTAGGAAAACAGTCGCCTGCAGAAGGAGATTGTGGAAGTGGTGGGAAAGCTTTCAGATTCGGAGAGGCTATCACTGAAGCTGCAGAAGGACCTGGAGTTTGTCCTGAAGGACAAGGCTAGTCCCTTTGCTGACAGCGCACCTCCAGAGGGAGGACCTGCTGGGCACAGAGTGGGGGTGACAGGGAAAGAGACCGGCAGGTGACAGAGTTTGGTATTCTCCTAAAATCTAGAAATGAAGAGAAAGTCAGTGTGAGGCCTTCCCTCTGCTTCCTCTGCATGACAGTATGGGGCACCTTCTGCCCCCACAGCACCAGTGGTCACTAGTGACAGCCTCAGTGGTGGGGAGCGTGGAGGGAGGGCAGTCCCCTGCCTGTCACCTCGGGAGGAGGATGGGGAGAGGGGCTGCCCAGGGCCAGGGTCTGAGCTCCAGGGATGAGTGTGGCCACCTTAGATAAATCTGGAAAATCCTTCTGCTCTGTGACCTTCTAGACCAGGGAGTAGGGAGGAGAAGGGATGGCGGCTGTACCTAGAAATGCAGTGCCTGGTATGGGGGGAAGCTGGGCAGGTTCTTGGAGCCCCGGGGCTGGAGGAGTGGGTCCTCCTGGCCCGAGGCCCACCCATCACTTCCTGCATGTCTGACTTTCAGCTGGAGCCGCAGAGTGCAGAGCTCCTGGCCCAGGAGGAGCGGTTCACAGCGGTCCTGAAGGAATACGAGCTCAAGTGCCGGGTACGCACCCTGTTCCTTCTGTCTTGTAGTCCGGTGTCTAGGCTCTGGGTCTCCATATCCAGGTAGTCCACAGGCACGAAGGAGTGTCTGCTCCAGGCAGAGTCTCTGCTTGCAGCCCTGCTTGACCATGGCCTTGCCACACTCCTAGACTTAGGGTTCCCTGGCTCTCGTTGCCACCTGTCCTGAAGGCCACTCCTGTGTGTCCAGGCACCATGCAGGGTGTTGTCATCTTCTGTTGTTCATGTTTAGCTTTCCTGGGCCAAGCCTGCAATGTGTGACCGTCAGTTGGAGACACAGGATTGCAGGGCACAGTGGATTAAAGTGGAAATTCTTTTAATCTATTAATTTATTTAAGAAAAATACTGTAATAGGCTGGGCGTGGTGGCTCACACATGTAATCCCAGCACTTCAGGTGGCCTAGGCGGGTGGATCATGAGGTCAGGAGTTCGATACCAGCCAGGTCCACATAGTGAAACCCTGCCTCTACTAAAAATACAAAAATTAGCCAGGCATGGTGGCATGTACCTGTAGTCCCAGCTACTCGGGAGGCTGAGACACGAGAATGGCTTGAACCCAGGAGGTGGAGGTTGTGGTGAGCCAAGGTCACACATCTGCACTCCAGCTTGGGCAACAGAGCAGGACTCTGTCTCAAAAAATAATAATAATAATATTGTAATAACATAAATAGCCTATTTTGGGGATCATAGTTGTTTTCCAGAGGAAAGAAAACTAGCGAGGCATGTGCAGTGGTGTTGCATTCTCACCAGCCTCCTCACTGGCCATCCCAACAGAGGATGGGGTACTCATACCTGCTGCTGCGTCAGTCACTCAAGATATCACATGACACAGAGCATCTGAACTGCCACATGCCCCAAAAGAGAATGAGCACAAGGAAGTCACCTCACACCTCGGCATGCCACACATCCCCTGCCCCGCTGGGCCACCTGTCAGCTGCTGGGAGGCCTGGATGCCCACCTTCACAGCCTGTGTTTCTGTTTCTGTAGGACACAGAGTGAGTGTTCAGGTTCACAGCCTGGGGTTGGACCACCACCCTCCTTGGCACATTTTAAATGCAAGCTTCTAGGTTCTGGGGCATTCCGAAGCTTCCTTTCCTTCCCTTCCCTGCTCGTCTGAGCACACAGAGACCATGGAATGTTTTAAAGCTCAGGTATTTCCCTAGATCTGCAAGAGTGGTTCTGCGAGGAAAACCGGTTCCAGCACCTTGAAGGCCACCTCGCAGATGAGCCGATGGCTGGCCCAGCCAGCTCCCCATGGGTCTCACCCCACCCCGCTCTGGCCCACAGGACCAATCCTCTTGAAAATTCCATGTAGAAAAAAAAAAAACTAGAGTTGAGTTTGATTGATTATTAACAATACAGAAAAGTTATTTTCTCTATAAAGTCATTCACCACATGGTTCTTTCATAGGCAGCTCCTGGTCAGGTTTTAATTTACCAAAGGTTAATTTATGCAAAACTTTTACAGAAACATTTTTTTTCCCACTATCAAACACCCCAGTCCTTGACCCACCTGCCCCTCTTACTTCGTGGCATACAGAGGGTTAGGTCCAAACAAGTTAGAACGGTAGACAGTGGACCCAGCCGAGCGCTCAGCATCGGGAACGGCTGGGCATGTTATGACTGTTTTTCTAACAGAACCTTGTATAGCATTGAAAACAACATGGAAGTGGATGACTTTACACATAGAATTCTCTCCAGGCAGCATTGCCAGGTGAACAGAGATTAAGTCACATGCATCCACAAATAACAGCCATTTAAGACCCTGTATAATCCTCCCACCCAGCAAAAATGAGAAAAAGAATCTAAAGGTATCAGTAGAGCTTGCTTACTGATTCATTTCTCCTGCAAGTTAGCTTTGATAATAATTTTAATAAATATTTTCAAGTTGGGCAACCATAGTTTATAACTGTATGAATGTGTGATGATCTGAAACTAATTCAATTTCACCCGCTGGATAATATTTAGTTACCTCAGGTGGTGATACCACAGCACAACTGGTTTTAGTTACAGCTCGTTCTTTGCATCTATGAGTCGCCTTAGGCCACATCACCTCGTGTGGAAAATCCATGATTGTTTCTGGGGATACTGTGATGGTCATTGTTAAGTGACCAATCATTGTGAAGTAATTTTACATGATTTGAAAGTTGAGCAGGTATTATGGGGAGAATAGCTGTCCATGAAACTGGTAATTAATTCTTGGGCTTCCCTATAGCCAGAGAACCAGATAAAGCATTATTGTTCGATTTTAAGGATCTATTCTCAGTTCACTCTGAATGATTTCCCTCCCACATAAAGTGACACTGACTTTGTCCCTGCCGCATGTTGCTTTGCAATCCCAGAGGATTGAGGTGAGCCCAAGCTTGCGTTCTCAGTGGCTGTGCTTCTGAACCCTTCCTGTCGTGGTTTGCCTCCATCTGGGCACCCTCCTGTCATTCCCTGCACATCTCATTCTTTTGCGAATCCTGTGTGTGGTGAGGGGCGTCACCTTCCTTCTGACTTGACTGGTGTGTGTGGGGTGGGTGGGGCCTGCTGTGCGGGTGGGGTCCAGATAGTGCACTGCCGGGACTGCAGCTGCATGTGGACGGCTGAATTCCCCCTCTTGTAGCTGCTGGAGCAGACTCAGAACCTAGAGACAACCTTCCATTCATAGGTTCCTCTAATGCCCTGGATTTTTCAAATTTAAACTCCTTCTTTCTTTAACATGATTGTGTTACTGAAAGACATGCTATTTTCATCTGGGGTTCTTTCAGTTTTATTTTTTGAAACAGGAGAGAGTTTTTGTGTAAGTCCTAACCTATTTATTATTTCCCCTTTCTTTTTCTTGGATATTTGTTGTCTGTTTCAAACTAACATTTAGAGAATTTAAGAAACTTTTTATATGAAAACAATTTCAAGCTTTCATAGTTAGAAACAAAAGTAGTGCGCAGAACACCTGTCTGTGTACCCTTTACCCACGTGCACCTGTTCACACTTCACCTCATTGGCTCTGTCTTCACATACCTGCTGACTGGTGTGTGTTGATGTAGATGTGAATGTGTAGACATCGTTATTTCTGAACCATAGTTTCAAGTAATCAAAAGGAAACATCAGCAAACCACAACATGAGACCATTTCTATGAAAAATGGGCAGGAAGAACAGTGTTCTTCAAAATTATCAATGTCATAAAAGACAAAGGCTGTGGGAATGTCTCAGAGTCAGGGACATTAAAGAAACAGGACAACTAAAAGCAACACCTGGCCCTGGACCTGAGCCTGCCCTGGAGGGCAGAGATTCCCCACAGAATACTGGAGAATCCACCGAGAAAAGGAGAAAACGCTGTGATCTTCATGAAGTCCAGGTTTTATTTACTATACCTTCTAAAGCCTGGTTCATAATAGATTTTTCCAAAAATAACATTTGATTTAATAAAAATTAAGACCTACCAATCAAAAGACACAAATGTGAGTAAATGTGAATTACGTGTTTCTCTGATAAAAGACTTGGATCCAGAATATATAAAAACTCTCCAAACATGGAATTACATAACCTAATAAGAAAAAGATGGATAAGTACCCATAAAATTGCTAGACGTCATGATTTTTAGATAGCACATCTGTCTAGATAGATATGGGTTAGATAAGCACATCCTGACCCTCCACAGCCCAGCACTTGTGTGCACGTCCTAAGAAACACTTCCTCCGGTTTCGCTGGCAGTGCTATGCAGCTTCCTGCTCCCGCAGGTGATCATGCAGTGTTCAAGGATTTTGTAGGCTGCTTATTAAGCCTTTGGTGGGCTTCAAATTGACACAGGCTTTAAACCATGGAAATCTGCAGAAGCCACAAGCAAGAGCTTTTATTTCCTGGAGAGTAAGTTTCCCAACACCCAACTGAATAAGAATATTTTCTCCATGACTGAGGCACGCTTGTTAGCTTCATGAACTGCCATCGAAGCAACACGTTACCTGCTGGATGAGTTGCTTTCCTCAACCGGGCATCCACCCAGGGCCAGGTTGTTTCTTTAATGTCCTTTACTCTGACTCATTTCTTTTTTTTGTCATTATGACATTGGTATTTTTGAGGAATGCTGTCCTCCTCGCTTTTTCATAGCAACATTCTCGTTTTGTGTGTTTCTAATGTTTTCTGTTCACAGCACTGAGGCTGTGTGTCCTCAGCTGGTACAGCATGTGGGCAATATATCTGGCTTGTTGATGTTGCTTCTGATCTCCTGGCCAAGGTGTCACTGGTTTCACTGCTCTGTAATCACCATTTTTTCTCCCTTGCAACTATTAATAATACACAGTCAGTGGAGAAACACTTTGAGACCATGCAAATATCCTGCCTTCATCAGAATTTTCCCTGGATTTAGCATCATTGGTGATTCTTACCCAATTCAGTCTTTATTATGATGGTTGGAAAATGATTTTCCTGCTTAGCAGCCCCTCCACACCTGTCCATGCTGTTGGCATTCTATTCAAGCTGGAGAAGTCCTATTTGTTCAGATCTAGTCATACATGTACCTGTCACTGGTATGGACTCATGAATTCCCATTTCCCCCCAATGGTTTTTAATTATTTTGGTGCCCAAACTGTGCAGATTTAGCAAGTGAGAGTCCTCGGCTGCCTGCTGTGCTGTGGCATGCCCTGCAGTGTTGGCTTCTGCCTTGCTTTGCTGAATGTTTCCACACTTGCTGGCATAATGAGATGCCCCAGGCTCATCTTGCACTTTGCCTGCACCTGCCCTGGAATCTGCCATTTATTCAAGGAGTCCTGGTTCCTTTCCTGAGGGAATGGTTTTAGAGAAAGGATCTGGGTGCCTGGCATGCTCCTTGCTCCTGCGTCTTGGCTGAGGGCATCTTTCTGGCCAGTCTGGATTCCAGAAGGATCACCCTGAGCCCTGCCACTGTGTGTCACCTCATCTCTGCAAACTCACTACTGGGGTTTCTTTGTATTTTGTAACAAGGATATTGGAGTCTTTTAAAACATTTTTTTATTTCAACTTTTATTTTAGGTTTGGGGGTACATGTGCACGTTTGTTACCTGGGTATGTTGCATGATGTGCCGTGTGGGCTGGGGCCTCCCTTCTTCTCCATCTGGGCCTCTCCGGGTGACCTCTGCAGGGCTACTTTGGGCTTCCTTACAGCATGCTGGTGGCAGCTGCTCCAGAGCAAATGTTCCAGCAGAAGTAGGTGGATGTTGTGTTCCTAAAGGTCCCATGCCATCACTTCTGCTGCCCCCTAGGTCAGAGCAGTCACAAGTCCCACTCAAGTTGCAGGGCTGGGCGCCCAGGCCCCAGCCACCTGTGAATGGTGCAGCATGCACAGCCTGGTTCATGTCTACTTCCTGAAGGTCCACAGGACCCTGGGAGGTGTCTAAGAAAGTGGGCTAAGAACTCTGCCTTTCCTATCCCTTTAAAGAGCAAGTGATTGAGCGTACTGGTTAGGACGTAGTTCATTAAGGTGGGAGCAGAATTCAGCTGGCCACAAATGCGGACGCCTCCTCTGAAGCTTTCACCCCGACCCTACTACAGGTGTCCTGGCCTTCCTGTCAGCCACACGGCCTCTGCCTGCTCCAGTATCTGCTTACCATCATCATCCTTTCTTTCTGACATGTTCTTTGCATTGGGCATATGATCTGAAGCACATGGTTTCTTCTTTGGTAGTTGAAGCTGCAGAGCCCTTTGCAAACTGAGCAGCAGCTGAGTGAGGAATCCTTACACAGGCCTGACATGCACACCGCAACACCACTGAGGTTCCAGCGAAGACCTGTAGCTTCTGATGGTGACAGTACTCTGCATTCTTTTTGTTTTTATTTTCTTGAGATGGGAGTTTCACTCTTGTTGCCCATGCTGGAGTGCAATGGCGTGATCTTGGCTTACTGCAATCTCTGCCTCCGTCCAAGTGAATCTGTCCAAGTGATTCTCCTGCCTCAGCCTCCCAAGTAGCTGGTATTACAGGTGCATGCCACCACACCCAGCTGATTCTTGTATTTTTAGTAGAGACAGGGTTTCACCATATTGGCTAGGCTGGCCTCAAACTCCTGACCTCAGGTGATCCACCCATCTCAGCCTCTCAGAGTGCTGCTGGGATTATGGGATTACAGGCGTGAACCACCGTGCCCAGCTACTTTCTCCTCAGTAGCTGCCCCACTTTTTTCTTTGAGCACCTCCCATATATCCAGTGATAGAAAGTGATGTATGGGCTAGGCATGGTGGCTCACACCTGTAATTCCAGCACTTTGGGAGACTGAGGCGGGCAGATCACTTGAGGCCAGGAGTTTGAGACCAGCCTGTCCAACATGGTAAAACCTCATCTCTGAAAAATACAAAAATAAATAAATAAGTTAGCCAGGTGTAGTGATGCACACCTGTAACCCCAGCTACTTGGGAGGCTGAGGCAAGAGAATCACTTGAACCTGGGAGGAGGAGGCTGCAGTGAGCTGAGATTGCACCACTGCACTCCACCCTGGGCAACAGAGCAAGACTGTCTCTAAATAAATAAACAAAGTAAAAATAAAAAAATTGTAAAGTGATGTAGGGCAAGAGAAAGTCAAGAAAGGACCCTTGTGTTTGCTTAGCCCACAAGGTAGTTAGGGACTTTAAATCCAGATGGTTTCCTGCTGGGAGCTGGGAAGCAACAGGCTCTCACCTCACAGTGCACCTCACCTGCAGGGGACCCTCCTGGAGGCCAGCTCAGCTGTCTCACTTGGCTGAATGGCTGCAGCTGCTGGAGGAGGTGTCTGGCTCTTTCCCCACAGGACCTGCAGGACCACAACGATGAACTGCAAGCTGAGCTGGAAGGCCTGCGGACGCGGCTGCCTGAGAGCCAGCACAGCCCCTCATGGGGCCCAGGTGGGCGTGGACGGCAGCTCTCCGGACTCAGCCCAGCAGGTAGGAGCCTGTCCCTGGGAGGGAGCTGACCCAAGGCCTGCTATTAACACCAAGGCCCAGAGCCAGGAGAGGAGGGTGGAGATGATGAAGATGATGGTGCTGTGACCTGAAGAGAGGTGGTCTGCTCTGCAGAGACTTTGAAAGGAGGATCCAGTGATGCCATAGGGCAACCCTGCAATACGGAAGGTCACCTGAAGAGGGAGGAGGAAGGGAGGCTGAGGGTGGGCAGCCCCAGGTCTGGCCCAGGCTGTTCTCACATCTGAGAGCTGGTCTCAGTGGCACAGTACTTGCTGAGACTTAGAAGAACCAAGTCCTGGCAAACGCACTGAGACCTCCCAGTACTCAGGCCTGTTCGGACAGAAGCTGGTGAGCTTGCCCTTGCTGCTTCTGGGGTGATGTGGTCGCTGGCACCCTGCAAGTCTGAATGAGGCAGGGAGGCACCAGGCACCCAGGGAGCGGTCCTGCCTGGCCAAGTGCCCCTGTGCTCCCAGCTGATGGGATTGGGACAAGCTCCAAGCACCCAGAGGCCCCAGAACCCACATTGAAGTGTCTCTGGCTCCTCTGGAAAGAGAATGGGGATTCAGGTGCTGCAGCCACCCTTGAGGTCTGCAGTGCTCCTTTTGGAGGATGGGGTGGCCTCTGACCACCCAACAGCAGCATACGATGCACATGGCTCTGTGTCCATTGCTGTGACAAGTGCCCATGGGGACCCAGCAGCCCCACTGTCTCCCCTTGCTCCCCTGTCATGCCAACCTCAGACCCTCAGAGATTTTGCTGCCATCTGCAACCCTGGAGAACCTCAGAGTTCTCCTGTTGCCCTGAAACTGTTTACTCAATAAAACAGAAAAAAAAATGTGTACCCAAAAGAGCCAATATGAGAACCTCCTAGGGGAGCCTAGTGGGGCTTTTGTGCATGTGGGGCCAACCTCCTGGGATCCTTAAGGCAGCCCCTCCCCTGCTGGTTCCTGGATTGTAGTCAGGATCCCAAGGCACAGCCCCGACGGCTCACAGGCTCTCAGGAAGCTGCAGGGAGGAACAAGACCCTGTTGGCCACACATCCGGGAAACACACATGTCCATGCACCCAGGGTGGTGCCTGTGGGTCTGTAGCCCCATTGATGTCCCACCTGGACATCGCTGGCCATCACACCTCCCTGCCTGTCAGCCTCAGAGCCCTAATTCCAGCCAAGGTTAGTGTGCCAGACTTGCCTCGGAATCCAGCATTGTTTGTGTAATGCAATAATGAATAACGTAAGGCCACCAAGAAAAGGCGGAAGCTGCAATGCATAGAATGGATAGATGACCTTCATGCACATAGCTGTGGTCATCTGCACATCATCTAAAGCTCTGCACTGCTGGGGATCTGCTGTGCCGCAGGCCACCCTGTCCTCCCATTTCCTCCATGTCCCTGGCATCTTCAGGGAACAGGATTTAGGGTGCGGTAAATGTACTATGGCACAAAACTTTTAGGGAACAAAGGGGCCCCTGAGAAGCTTGTGGGGAGCCACTTCGTCTCATCTCTGAGTGTTCCGGTAAATAGTGGAATGCTGTGTACTGAGGAGTGCCGACTTTCAGAATGCATCAGCATCCTCACAGCCAGCACCGCCTGCCCCTCACAGATGCCACCCAAATATCAGATTAGGGGGTTTGGAAGGGGCCCCCGTGGCATCCTCAGTGCGACAAACGGAAGTGTCCTCTTGTTTGCATGCATTTCGTTCCTGGGTAATTCTGCTCCAGTGAGTATAGAAACAGAGCTGATGGTGGAGCAAGTGAAAGAGCATTACCAAGACCTCAGGACCCAGCTGGAGACCAAGGTGAGGGGAGTGTGGGGCTGTGGGGCCCCGGGGGAGCAGCTGCCGTATGTCAGGCAGCTTTACTCGACCACACTAACATTTCCACGGGTGTCTGCCCTGGAATCCTTTGTCTCATTGTGAGCCCTTTTGGTGAGGAAAGTTTGTAGGGAAATGCAAATAAAACTGACATGCCACCCAAACCCTCTTTGGAAGGACATAGGACATAGGCTGACTGACAGGGAAGGAATGGTGTATTGATCTGGGGTGTCACAAGGGGACACCTGAGGCAGTGCTGTGGCCAGCCTTCCTTGCCAGACTGTAGGTGGGAATCGGTTACCGGCTGTGCTCCAAGCCTGAGCAACCTGGCATTTGCCCTCTGGTTAGCTCAGTGGCTTTGTGGCCAGGATCACCCTGGATAAAGCTGTCAGGATGAACTTAGCCCTATTCTGTTCTTAGACTGTGGTGGCTTTTGAGGAACAGCGTCCATGCTACTCCTCCTTCTGAGTGGTGGCTAGGTGGAGCTTCCTCTGTCCTGTGGCCATGCCCTGGGGGTCCCCGAAGAATTAACCAGAAGCTCTATTGAGCCCTGCCCACCCATGGTTGGATGGCATTCCTTCCACCGAGAGTCCCCAGGCCATTCAGAGCCACCCTGAGGTCCTATAAAGGTTCTATCCTGTGCACCCCTTCAGTGCTTGGCCAGATGCCCCAGTGAGCCCTGAGCTTCCTGTCCCCACCTGCTACTCTGCCTCAGGGAGAATAGGTGATTTGCGCCACACTGGGCCCTGGGGAGCACCAGTGGCATTCATATCACTGTCCCATTCCACAGACCCTGGCACCTTGGCAGACCGGGACTCCAGTTTTTGTACGTTATGCAAAGCTTTGTGTTTCTGTGTTGTGTCAGCAACTAGGTCATTTTTCACAGCCTCCTGGTCCATGCTGCTTATGTTTCTCATTTTAGGTAAATTACTATGAAAGGGAAATTGCGGCACTGAAAAGGAACTTCGAGAAGGAGAGGAAGGACATGGAGCAGGCTTGCAGGCACGAGGTCAGCGTGCTGGAGGGTCAGAAGGCCGACCTGGAGGAGCTCAACGAGAAGTCTCAGGAGGTCATCCAGGGCCTGCAGGAGCAGCTGCAGGACGCAGCTCATGGCCCCAAGCTTGAGTGGATGGGGCTGGCACCCTGCTGCACACAGGCACTGTGTGGCCTGGCCCTGCGGCATCAGAGCCACCTGCAGCAGATCAGGTGTGGCCAGCTTCTTTCGGGATTTCAAGTCTGGGGTTTCTTGCCAAGAACCAAAATTTGAAATTAGACTTAGGAAACAACTCAGAATTGCCGTGCCTCCTGACTGGGTGATTTTCCTCTGGGCAGATGGGTGAGTCCCAAAAGAATAGGTCCTGGCATGAGAATTCCAGCTCTAAATTTAAAGTACGCATTGGAGCATGGTCGGTGAAGCTGTTGGCTGTGTAGAAACAGCCTAGTGCTCTGTACCCTCTGCCTCAGCCCTGCCTGGCAACAGCATCGCCTCCCTCACTCAGAACTGCCCACTTCTCCAGGGCCAGGCAGGATAGCACGTGGGGAGACAGGGAAAGGCTGGAAACCCTGAACAATGGGAAAGATTGCCAGGGGCGTTAGTGAGATTCCCAAAAAGGCTCTAGTGTGCAAGTAAGAGATAAGGCTTACAGAAAGCCCACGCTGGTGTTTTGTGTGTTCTGGTGTGAGCTACATGCAAAGTGACCATGTATGTTCTTGTTGGAGGCATCTGAGGTGGGAGGGAAAGTGCCTGGTCATTGCAGACAGGCTGCTACTCAGCCGGCACCCACTGTCCTGTGGAGAGCATTGGCCCCAGCTTAGAAGAGGATGGGCCCTCCTGCCTTTCTGGCCAGGTGCAGTGGCTCATGCGTGTAATCCTAGCACTTTGGGAGGCCGAGGTGGGTAGACTGCTTGAGCTCAGAAGTTCAAGACCAGCCTGGCCAACATGGCAAAACCCTGTCTCTACTAAAAATACAGAAAATTAGCTGGGCGTGGTAGCAGGCGCCTGTAATCCCAGCTACTCGGGAGGCTGAGGCAGGAGAATTGCTTGAATCCTAGAGGTGGAGGTTGCAGTGAGCCAAGATTACGCCATTGCACTCCAGCCTGGGTCACAGAATGAGACTCTGTCTCAAAAAAAACGTCATCTGGCCATGTGCGGTGGCTCACGCCTGTAATCCCAGCACTTTGGGAGGCCGAGGCAGGTAGATCACGAGGTCAAGAGATTGAGACCATCCTGGCCAACATGGTGAAACCCCGTCTCTACTAAAAATACAAAAAAATTAGCTGAGTGTGGTGGCGCGTGCCTGTAGTCCCAGCTACTCGGGAGGCCGAGACAGGAGAATTGCTTGAACCTGGGAGGCGGAGGCTGCAGTGAGCCGAGGTCGTGCCACTGCACTCCAGCGTGGCACCTGGTGACAGAGTGAGACTCTGTCTCAAAAAAAATAAATAAATAAAACACATCATCTTTCCATCCTGTGCCTCCCCGGGCTTTCAGCTGTTTCCCCTTTAAATCAAGGGCATGTATGGTAAGGTACTGGGTCAGAGTCCCTGCAGACCCCACTGGGGACAGAGGGGCAGGCACAGGCAGCCCCCTGCCTCTCAGCATCCAGGCCATTGTGCATCTGGTCCCCACCCAGAGCTGCTGGCTGGGAGGTCTCTGGCAGCTTCTGGGGAGCTGCTGTCCCTGCTCTGCCCAGCTCCCCATCTGCCAACTCGTGGAGGTGGAGCCCCCTCTGACCACTTCCTTGCTCCCACTGCCCTGGCCAGGCACGGACCATATGCCCCTTCAGGGGTTGCACTCTTGCCCACCCTCACCTCACTTCTGCTGGACTCTCCCATGGATCACCAGAGGTCCCAAGGCCCACAGCTTTAGGGATTTAGGGGGCAGTTTTGGCTCTGGGGGTCCAGTGTGATCCAGCAGCACCCACGGCAGTGTGGGCCACATTCTTTGTCTGCCCTGTGCAGTTGGGTGCCTGCCAAGGACTTGGAATGCAGCCTGCACTGCCAAGGGGCTGCTCCTAGGTCCTTCTTGGTGGCAGCCATCTTCCATATGAACAGTCCAAGGGAAAGGGCTTGCTCTTGGGCTTCCATGTGCAGAACCTCGCCCTGTGGTGCGGATCCTCCCTGGACTCCAAGGAGGGCCCCAGGTTTGGAATGAAGCTGGGGCTGAGGGAAGCGAGGAGGGGTAAAGAAAGCCAGCCAAGAGGGGAGGTCATGGCCGTTGCAGCAGCTGGGCAGACTTTTCTACCCCGAGAGGGGCTGGGGGTGGCGGGGCTACGGTGTGTGACCGTTCTGTTTTCTTCAGGAGAGAGGCCGAGGCCGACATGAGTGGACAGCCATCGCGGCTGGGAGCCCTGCCTGCGTGCGAGGACCTGACCCTGGGGCTGCAGGAGCCACCGCGGGGATTCCTGCCGCGCGGGAGCCGGAGGCTGGAGCAGCTGGAGCTGGAGAGGCCCCAGTGGGCGGAGCAGGAACCACCACAGCTGCAGTCCCATGCGAGCAGAGAGCACGCCCAGATGTGCACATCGTTGGCCCGCGAGAAGGACGGGTGGGAGCTCGACATCGTGAAGCGAGTGGACAGGCTCCCCCGAGAAGCAGAGATGCTGCGGGCCCTGCCGAAAGATGGGCTGGTGGCAGGAAGTGGCCAGGAGGGCGCACACAGCCCTCTGCCATTGTGTCCAGGCTGCAGGGAGCGGCTACTGGCCTGGCCGGCCGCAGGCAATGGCGGAGAGTTCGGGGAGGCGGCAGGAGCCGGGCCTGGCCGCGGGCAAGCCCAGGACACAGATGCTGTGCAGAGTCCGGCCCCAGCCCCAGCCCCCGCCCCCACCCCGGCATCCCACAGGCCCTCAGAGAAGTCTCATGTGCAGCCCCATGGAGTGGATTGGGGGACTGTCCCAGAGGAACCAAAGCCTTTCTGCACTGGCACAGCGGGCCTGGAGCAGCCTGGAGCCCAGGAGCTGCCTCTGCTGGTAACAGAGGGAAACGTCTTACCTGCCCAGGCAGGGATGTGGGAGCCACCCCTGAGCTTGGCTTCCTTGTGCAAGGGACAGGCTGAGAGCCCACAGGCCCTTCAGGAAGAGCCTGCGCGGAGCTGGAGCAGGGTGCGCCCAGTGGGGAGCCAGGGGCAGGCCAGGGCCAAGGGCGCCCTGGAGCCTGGGTGCCACCAGCACAGCGTGGAGGTCACCAGGAGAAGGTCTTCGCCATCCCCCTTCCAGCTCACAGACCCACGGGGCGCTGGACAGGAGCACCTTGCTGTCCCAGGAGAGAAGGAGGCCGAAATAGCGCTGGAGAGAGAGAAGGATGACATGGAAACCAAACTTCTACATCTGGAGGACGTCGTCCGTGCTCTGGAGAAACACGCAGATTTGAGAGAGAACGATAGGTTTGGTTTCTACTCATTCTTAAAACGCAGAATTAACCCACTGACCACTATTGTTAATGGTGCTGCCTGGCCCTTCCTGCCAACAAGCTCTCACACCTGACGGGGGTGGCTGTGTAGCCCTCCAGCCTGGGTAGGGGTCGTTAGCCCAGCCCCGTCCTGGAATCCCATGGTCACCAGGTGCTCTGTGAGTGGGCAGAGGGAGGCAGGATGGCCTTGGCCTTTCGGGGCAGCCCAGCCGGCCCTGTGTCCCTGCCTTTGGTCTTAGGAAGTTCTTGCTTCTTTTTTTTTCTTTTCTTTTCCTTTTTTTAAAAAGACAGAGTCTTGCACTGTTGCCCCTGCTGGAGTACAGTGGTGCAATCTCGGCTCACTGCAACCTCTGTCTCCCCGGTTCAAGAGATTCTTGTACCTCAGCCTCTCGAGTAGCTGGGATTACAGGCGCCTGTCACCACGGCTGGCTAACTTTTGTATTTTTAGTAGAGACGGGGTTTCACCATGTTAGCCAGGCTGGTCTCGATGTCTTGACCTCATGATCCGCCTGCCTCACCTCCCAAAGTGCTGCGATTACAGGTGTGAGCCACTGTGCCCAGCGCTTGCTTCCAAAACTTTTTCATTGTTGTTCCCAGCAGAAGCTGTATAGCCATTAAACAGTAACTTGCTGGTATTTTGTTGAGGATTTTAGCATCAGTTTTTGCATCGTGAGGGACTGGTCTGCAGTTTCCTTTGTTGATCTGTAGTGTCCTTGTTTGGCTTTGGTATCAAGTAGTGCTGACTTCCTAGAATGAGTTTGAAAGTGTTCCCTCCTCTTCAATTCTTAGGGAAGAGTTTGAGAAGAGGTGGTGGAAGTTTTTCTTTGTTTGGTAGAATTCAGCTGTGAAGCCATCAGCTCCTGGGCTTTGCTATGAGGTTTTTGGGTTTTTGGGTTTTTTTTCTTCAGTCGGAGTCTTGCTTTTGGCCCAGGCCGGAGTGCAGTGTTACTATCTTGGCTCACTGCAACCTCTGCCTCCACGTTGCAAGCGATTCTCCTGCCTCAGCCTTCCAGGTAGCTGGATTACAGGTGTGCGCCACCACACCTGGCTAGTTTTTGTATTTTTTGTAGAGACGCAGTTTTGCCATGTTGGCCAGGCTGGTCTTGAACTCCTGACCTCAGGTGATTTGCCTGCCTCTGCCTCCCAAAGTGCTGGGATTATAGAAGTGAACCACCATGCTTGGCTGTTAAGAGGTTTTTAAATTCCTGATTCAATCTCCTGAGACAGGTCTGTTTAGATCTTCTGATTCTCCTGAGTCAGTTTTGGGAGACTGTGTTTAGGAATTTGGACACTGACATTTTCGAAGAATCAAGACCATCGTGGAGACTGTCCGCAGTCTCTATGCCTGCCTTTCCTCGCGATGAGGTCCAGGTGACGCTTCTCAGGTGGGCCACTGTGGTGCTGCCTCCCTCTCAGCCCGTTCCCTTTGGAGGCTCAGTGTTTCCTACTGGATCTCTTGCCTTCCCTCGGGAATTTCTTCTAACCTTTAGTGACCTTTAGAAGTTCCTTTATGGCCAGATATGGTGGCTCACGCCTGCAATCCCAGCACTTCGGGAGGCTGAGGCAAGCAGATCACCTGAGTTCAGGAGTTGGAGACCAGCCTGGCCAACATGGTGAAACCCCATCTCTATTTCTAAAAATACAAAAATTAGGCAGGCATGGTGGCACATGCCGGTAGTCCTAGCTACTTGGGAGGCTGAGGCAGGAGAATTGCTTGAACCCAGGAGGCCGAGGTTACAGTGAGCCCAGATAGTGCCACTGCACTCCAGTCTCAAAAAAAAAATCCATTAGTGAAACTGTATTTAGAGTAAATTTCCTGTTTTTGCTTATCTGAAAGATGTCTTAAATGTTCATTTTTGTAAGGCAGTATTCCTAGGAACACAAATCTAGAGGGCTGCGTATCGGCCCTTAGAATGTCTTCTTTCTGTGTCAGAGACCCAGTTGCTGATGCTGCATGGTCAGCCTTCGATCTGACTGCTCTTCCTTTGTGTGCGTTTCCATGGACTCAGTGGCTTAACACGGCACAAATGTGCACTCTTAGGGTTTTGGAGGTTGGAAGAGTGGAGGGTCTCCTTGGGCCAGGAGTGAGGTGCTGGCAAGGCTGCCGGGCCATCCAGAGGCCCCGAGGGGAGCTCCCTGCCTTGCCTTCTCCGGCGGCCTTGACTCGCGGCGTCTTTCCATCCCAGAAGGCAGCCCTGGGTGGCCAAGTCCTCCTCACATCACCTCACTGCAACACTGACTCTTCTGCCTCTGCTTTCCACTTCTAAGGACCCTTGTGATTACGCTGGGTTCCTCTGGAGAATCCAGAATAATCTGCGATCAGAGAACGAACAGCCTTCATTCCCCCTGCTGTGTAATGTCACGTAGTCTCTGTTAGAGGCCAGTATTGTGCCATCCACAGTAGGTATCTGACTTTTGTGCTCTGGCTACTTCTGAGACCTCTGTCTTTGGTGGTTTTTCTTTGGTGTGCATTTCTTTCTTTTTAACTTTTTATTTTTATTTACTTATTTTATTTATTTATTTATTTTAAAACAGAGTCTTGCTCTGTTTTCCAGGCTGGAGTGCAGTGGCTCGATCTCAGCTCACTGCAACCTCTGCCTCCTGAGTTCAAGCAATTCTTCTCCCTCAGCCTCCCAAGTAGCTGGTATTACAGGTGCCTGCCACCATGCCCAGCTGGTGTGTGTGTGTGTGTGTGTGTGTGTGTGTGTGTGTGTGTGTGTGTGTGTGTATTTAGTAGAGATGAGATTTCCCCACGTTGGCCAGGCTGGTCTTGAACTCCCGGCCTCAAGTGATCCGCCTGTTTCGGCCTCCCAAAGTGCTGGGATTACAGGCCTGAGCCACTGTGCCTGGCCACTCTTTATTTATTTTATTTAATTTATTTATTTTTTTGTAGAGATGGAGTCTCACTATTTTGCCCAGGCTGCTCTCAAACTCCTGGCCTCAAGTGATTCTCCTGCCTCAGCCTCCCAAAGTGGATCCTCTTTGAGATTACAGGTGTGAGTCACCATGCCTGGCCTCTTTTTACCTTTTTATTAAAGTGTGATATACATAAGAAAATGCATTTATATGTACAATTAGGAGAATCGTCAACAAATTGAACACATCTTTGTTACCACCACCCAGAACAAGAGATAAAATTGACTAAAGTCCCCAGGGGTAACCACTTCTCACGGCATAGATTCATTTTGCTTTTCCTCGTGCTTTAGGGAAAGGAATCATGCAGTGTGTGCTCTTTTTGTCCGACTTTCTTGGCTCAGCCTGTTTGTGCAGTTCACCCGTGTTATTGCTGTAGTTCATGCATTTGCATTGCTGTGTGGTATTCTGTTGTGCGAACATATCACAGTTTATTCTTGCTCCTGTTGATGGGTATTTGGATAGTTCCTAGGTTTGGCTTTCACAAAAGGAACTGCACTGAACATTGTTGCATGTGTCTTTTGGAGCATTATGTTGGGCTGTACCTAGAAATGGGATTGTAGTGTTGTGGGCATAGGTGTAGTTTTCTTTTTGTTTATCCTACTTAGAAAACATTGTCCCAGCCAGGCACAGTGGCTCATACCTATAATCCCAGCACTTTGGGAGCCCAGGAGTTAAAGATTAGTCTAGGCAACATAAGGAGACTGTTTTTACAAAACTTAAGAAAAATTACTCATGGTGCATGCACCTGTGGTCCCAGCTGTTTGGGAGGCTGAGATGGAAGGATCACCTGAGCCTGGGAGGTTGAGGCTGCAGCGAGCTGAGATCATACCACTGTCATCCAGCCTGGGTGGCAGAACCAAAAAAAAAAAAGAAAGTAAGAAAGATTTTCCCTGTTGTATGTATGGATTGCATTAGTGTCTTATGAAAACCCCTCAGCCATTACTATTAAAATATTGCCTCTCCTCCCACTGTTTTCTTCAATTAGATGCATGATATTAGATCTTTTTGCTTTCTCAACCTCTCTTTTATATTTTCCATCTTCTCTCTGTTTCACATTTGGGGTATTTTTTTCCATACCTCTGTGTTCCAGGTCAGTATCTCTTTCATTCGGCTCTGTGTAATCTGCTATTTAACCCGTTCTATGAGTTTTTATTTTGACATTGACTTTTTGTTCATTTCTAAAAATTGTTTGGTCCTGTCTGATCATTGTCGATAGTTTCTTGTTTGTTCATTGTTTCTTTCCGTCTCGTATTTATGCAAACGTTTCATAACACTTAGTTTGTATTTAACAATTCCAATACCTGCAGTTTCTAGGGGATTGAATTCTGGCTTCCAGCTTCCGCTGTCCTTTATGGGTGGCTTTGCTCCATGTGTGTTCTGGTGATCTTTGATTGTGAGCTCATATTTGCTTGATGTTAATCTCTGAGAACGTATGGAACCTTATGTAGGATGCTATTGCTTTTGCAGAGAAGTGGGAGGCTACTAAGCTGGGACCGTCTGTACCTCCCTCTAGGGCCCTGGCTGGTGCAGGTGCCCACAGTGCAGCTTCTCCATTCTGCTGATAGCAGTGCTGACATAGGCATTGGTTGCAGGGTCCCCCCCAGCTTTGTATTGTATAATGCTCACAACTTTGATTCCAGCTTCCAGGATTTTGTTTTGTTTGGAGACTCTTGGAGGTTTTCTTTTCTTTCCATGAAGGCAGTCACGGAGCTTAAAATCAGCTTTGTGCAGGATCTAGTTGTTGGGCTGTTGTGGGGTGGATCAGGAGAGCAACCCTCAGCTTATCAGCCTTGCGTCAACTTGTTCCCATTCTGGAGTCAGAGCGATAGTTTCAAAACACAGAACTCTCTTGTTTCACTCTCCTGCTTGAAACCCTTTGCTGCTCTTAATTCCGATGGCTTCTACTTTTCTCTTTAGTTCCTTGTGAGATAAAATGAAGGCATATGAAGAAGATGCTTATGTTTACTATTATAAGCGCAATACATAAAGTAGACTGGATGTGGTGGCTTACATCTGTGATCCCAGCACTTTGGCAGATCTTGGTGAGAGGATCACCAGGAGTTCGAGACCAGCCTGGGCAACATATCGACACCCCATCTCAATCACTACAAAAATTAGCCTGGCATGGTGGCGCGTAACTATTGTAGTCCCAGGTTTTGGGCCCAGGAGTTCAAGGCTGTAGTGAGCCATGATTGTGCCACTGCACTCCAACCTGGGTTATAGAATGAGACCCCATCTCAAAGAAAAAATAATAATACGTAAAGTGAATATGGTGAGATCATGTGGCTTTCAGTATTTTCAGAAAATACTGAAGCTAGTGCCACATAGAGGCGTATTGGGGAAATACACATTAGTCTTACCAGTCAGTATTAAGAATCCATTCTCTGCGTAGCAAGTATGGGTTTTAAGCTACTCCACTAGTGATTTTTTCTTTTTCTGAGACAAAGTCTCACTCTGTTGCCAGGCTGGAGTGCAGTGGCACGATCTCAGCTCACTGCAACGTCCGCCTCCCGATTCAACCGATTCTCCTGCCTCAGCTTCCCAAGCAGCTGGGATTACAGGCACGTGCCACCACGCCCAGCTAATGTTTGTATTTTTAGTAGAGACGGGGTTTCGCCATGTTAGCCAGAATGGTCTCGATCTCCTGAGCTCATGATTTGACTGCCTCAACCTTACAAAGTGCTGGGATTATAGGCGTGCGCCACTGTGTCCGGCCAGTGACCTTTTTTTTAAAGACAGGGTCTCAGTGTGTTGCTCAGGGGGGTCTCAAACTCCTGGGCTCAAGCAGTCCTCTCCAGTAGCTGGGATCACAGATGGATGCTGCCACACTGGCTCCCATTAGTGATCTTCATTGGTAAATTGCTCACCTGTCAAATCAGTGGCATTACCCAAGCACAGACTCTCTGAGTTGTAAGAGAACAAAGATGGCCCCAGGCAGACTTGCTTCACATAGTGGCTGTTTATCCCTGCCTTTTCCCACTTTGGGATTCACCTAGCAAAGGTTTCTCTCCATGCATTGATGTGGGCATCTTAAGTTTCTCCTAGGGCTGGTCTCAGAGTGGAGAATAATGGGTGGGACTCTTGTCTAAGAGGGAAATCTGTCCCATATATCTTGGCCTTCTGATTCCTGTGTTTCTTAGCTCCATGCTGGGTTCACTGCCAGGGGATGAGTACCCTGCAGTACCTGAGGACTCACGCCCAGCACTGGCACCCAGGACACATGTGTGTTTGGCGAGAGGCCACAGATACAGGAGCAGGTCAGCTGTAAACTCAGCATAAGCAAAACCCAAGGTGCCGAGTGGATTTGTGACTTGATGGTGTGGCAGTTTAGAAGCTAAGAAAGCTTCGTTTTCTGTGGCTTGGCTCTTGGAGATGCAAGATGGTAACACCTGGTTCAGGAGGAGGGAAAGAAGGGGCTTCCAGCGCCACCTCCAAGTAGGGGCAGACGGGGATGCACAGTTCTCAGGACTCCCAGCTGCAGAGCCAGGCTCTGTGACCACATGTGGCTCCCCAAATGCTCACCAGTCTTTTCTAAATTTTTATGCAGACTCGAGTTTCATAGACTTACCGAAGAAAACGCTTTGTTGAAAAACAGCCTGGGAAGGGTTCAGCAAGAGCTTGAAGCTGCAGAAAGCACTCACGATGCACAGAGGTAAGGGCCACGCCCCACCCAGACCTTCTGGTGGTGTGTTTTGCCCTCTGCAGAGTGACCTTAGGCAGTCTCCATAAAGACAGTGGAAAGTGTTCTCAGATTAGCCCTGCATTCTAGAAAACCCTAAGCCGTGAGCCTTGTTAACTTCTGAAAGATCGGCAGGTATGGGAGGCTCTGGGATCCTTCCTCATGTGGGCGGCGCCTGAACGCCTTGGTGTGGGAAGTGGGACAAAGCACCCTCTGCATGGTCAGGACTGAGAGCAGAGCCCCAGCACAGGTGCTGTTCACCCCACAGAGATGCTCCATGTTGCACTTAGGGGAGGCCACAACAGTGTCCGTAGGGGTCAGAGGTGCTCCTAGGGTCCTCTCCTGATAACAGTTTCAGCTCTGTCTTCCTCAGAGGGTTATTGCTGGTTTATCAGTTTCAGTGAACAAGAGCTGGGGGAGGGGATAGGCACGAAGAGGGCCAGGAACCTGAGCATTGAGGCAAGAGAGGTCTTCGAGGGGAGCACCAGTGAGAGTCATGTGGGACAAGACAGGGGTGTGCCCACCAGTGAGACTTAGAGAACAGGGCAGGCAGGGGGCACCCATCAGTGAGAGTTAGCGGACTGAGCAGGGTGTACCCATCAGTGAGAGTCTGAGGGGATTGAGTACTGGTGGGACCCATCAGTGAGAGTTGGGGGACGGGGCAGGAGTATCCCCTCAGTGCAAGCCAGGGTAGGGCTGGGACTGAGGAAGGGAGAGTTTGTGTTGTGGGGAGGGTGGCTTTCTGCTGTTACTACTGTAGCCATATCCAAGGACAGTTGTTTGGCCTTTTTTTCCCAAGTGTGCATCTCAGGGTGAGCTTAGCTCTCACAGACAGTGGTTCTGAAATGGTGGAATTGCTGGTTTATTGATTAAAGTAGTGAGTCCCAAGCAGGTACCCAGGGATTGCCCTTCCATGACAGCAATTTTGAAATCTTTGAGATTTCCTTCAGAAACCACTTTTTTCTCTGGATTTCCTGCATCTGTCAGGACCCTGCAGGCCTCTGGAGATGCCGGACTGTTTCTATTCACTCTACTGAGTGAAGTGTTTCAGTCTCTATTCACTCTACTGAATGAAGTGTTACATGTTTTACAAAAGAAATATTCGTGTATTTGATTGAGGAATGTCATGCAGGGTGTGCGTTCTTACAGTGCTGGCAGTGTGTCAGCTCTCTAGTAATCTGACAGTTTCGCATTCCTAAAGTCTTCATGGTTTGGGATTAGGACGGGATTGTCATCACCATTAGCAGCAGCAGGGACCAAGGGGGGTTGGAGAATGCCAGGGGCAGGTGTGAGCGTCTGTGCTGTGGCTGCAAACCTGCATGCTGCTCTTACCCTGGGTGCTGACCAGTAAAGAAAGCACTGGTTGGTCGCAAGTGGTATCACTGTTAATTTTGCTTCTTCTACAGAAAAGAAATTGAGGTTTTAAAGAAAGACAATGAAAAGGCCTGTTCTGAGATGGAGGCAGTCAACAGACAGGTGACGTATCAATGCCTGGCACAGAGCTCATGCCACCCTTCCTTTTTTTATATTATTTTGAAATCATTTTAAACTTACAAAAGGAAGTAGAGAATGTTCTTCTACAAGAGTTGAGAGTGAGTTGCTGACCAGCTCCCAGGCCCCATCAAAGTCAGGAAATGAATGTGGCTGTGACCACAGTCAGGTCTGCTGGTGATCTCAAGGATGTTCAGAATTGTGTGGCACATAGTAGCTGGAACCACAGGCATCCCCTGCAGGGTCCCGTTGGTGTTTTGGTCTAGAAGCTGCTCACAGCTTCTCACAAATGCTGGCAGGCAGGCAGTGCCTTGGGTCCCACCCTGGGAGTTCCTCTGTGTGGTGAGTGCCTGAGGGTCTGCATTGTCCTGAGGCCCAGCTGCTTGTGGAGATGACCCGTCTGGAGCTTTCCTGGGCCCAGAGTAGCTGCCCACCCATCACTTTCCAGCCTCTCTGTGGCACCTTTGTAAATAGACTGTAAGTATTCATTTGTTCTCTTTCTCCCCATTTTTTTTTTTTTTTTGGAACAAAGTCTGCCCCTGTCAAGCAGGCTGGAGTGCAGTGGTGGGATCAGGGCTCACTGCAGCCTCAATCTCCCAGGCTCAAGCAATCGTCCCACCTCAGCCCCACAAGCAGTGGGGACTGCAGGTGCGCTGAGGCATGCTCAGCTCATCTTTTGTATTTTTAGTAGAGAGAGGGTCTCACTATGTTGCTAAGGTTGCTCTCTAACTCCTGGCCTCAAGCAATCCTCCAGCTTCAGCTTCCCAAAGTGCTGGGATTATAGGCATCAAACACTGTGCCTGACCATCCCCCAAATTTTGGGGTTTTTTTTTTGAAACACATTTTTATTCTATCACCCAGGCCGGAGTGCAGTGATGCGATCTCGGCTCACTGAAACCTCCACCTCCCGAGTTCAAGCAATTCTTCTGCCTTAGCCTCCCTTGTAGCTGGAATTACAGGCGTGTACCACCACACTGGCTAATTTTTGTATTATTAGTTAGAGACGAAGTTTCACCTTTTTGGCCAATCTGGTCTTGACCTCAAGTTGTCTCCTTGCCTCAACCTCCCAGAGTGCTGGGAGTATAGGTGTGAGCCACTGTGCCCTGCTTACCCCAAAAATTTTATTAGGAAAAACTTTAAACAAAGGAAAGTTGAAACAATATAGAGTTATTACCCACATACCACAACATTAATGCAACTATTATTGACATTGCCTGTGTGCTTTAGTTCTGTTCATATCTGTTTATTTCATATGTACGTGTGTGTGTGTGTGTGTGTGTGTGTGTGTGTGTGTGTGTGTGTGTGTGTATGCTGAACCATTTGAAGGTAAGTTACAGACTGGGTGCGGTGCCTCATGCCTGTAATGTCTGCATTTTGGGAGGCCAGGACGGGCGGATCACTTGAGCCCAGGAGTTGAAGACCGGCCTGGGCTACATGACGAAACCCCATCTCTACAAAAAAAAAAAAAAAAAAAAAAAACATTAGCCGAGTGCCTGTAGTGCCAGCTACTCGGGAGGCTGAGATGGGAGGATGGCTTGAGCTTGGGAGGTTGAGGCTACAGTGAGCGACGATCACACCACTGTACTCCAGCCTGAGTGACAGACTGAGAACGTTGTCTCTAATAATAATAATAATAAAATAAGTTTCAGATGTCATGATATTCCACTCCTAAATATTTTAACAGGCATCTTTTAAAAGGAAGTGCATAGCTCCTATCTCACACACTGAAGGAATGCTGTCACACTTAAGAAACTTAGCAGTCGGGCCGGCGTGGTGGCTCACGCCTGTAATTCCAGCACTTTGGGAGGCCAAGGCAGGTAGATAACAAGGTCAAGAGTTTGAGACCAGCCTGACCAACATGGTGAAACCTCATCTCTACTAAAAATACAAAAATTAGCTAGGTGTGGTGGTGGGTGCCTGTAGTCCTAGCTACTCGGGAAGCTGAGGCAGAGAATTGCTTGAACCCAGGAGGCAGAGGTTGCAGTGAACCGAGATCGTGTCACTGCGCTCCAGCCTGGCAACAGAGCAAGACTCAGTCTACAAAAAAAAAGCAACTTAGCAGTAGGTACCTCATATGCAGTATTCATACCATATTCTCATTTCTCCAGCTATTAAAAAGTGTCCTGAACAGTAAGTTTTCTGGCAGTAGGATGCAGCTGGGGGTGCTCCACTGTGTGTAACTATCACTCTGTTCAGTTGTGTTTAGCTATCAGATCAACTTGCTGGCATAAACCAGCCACTTGATTGCACTCATGCACCTGTGGGTCAGGCATTCAGACAGGCATAGCCTGGATAGCCATCCCTGCTCTGTAACACTGGGGCCTCAGCTGAGAAGGCTAGACAGCTGGGGTGACCTAACGGCCAGGGCTGGAGTGGTCTGGGGACCCCTTCTGCTCATGTCTGTCTTGGGCGTCTCCTCATGGGGCTGGGCCTGGAGGGAGTGTCGTGAGGGGGTGTCAGGGAGCGAATGTTCCAGAGCAGCTGGTGGGAGGTGCATGGCTCCCAAGCCTTCCTCGGAAGTCACTCCACGTTATTCCTGTTGAGTCCCTGGAGCCGTTGGGAGGCTTCTCTGATGGGCAGGTGTCCACGTCACATTGCAGAAGAGGATGTGGGATGGAAGAGAAGAGGCTGCTGGAGTCTTCTTTGGACAACATGTCCCCTGCAGGGTCCCTTCGGTGCTTTGATCTGGAACACCTGTTTGCTTTAACATGTGCCCAGGATACAACTGCTGACATTTCATGTTGGCTTCTGAGTGAAAGCCAGATAAATGCAAGTTTGAAATTAAAGAGGTGGCCAATGTGAACGTCACCAGGGGCAGGTGACATATCTGCCTCCTGATGCAGCTCCCCGTGCAGTGTCTGCCCAGGAACGCATCACCTGAGTCACAAGGGAGCACCAGACAGACCCCAAATGGGAGAGGGTGGAATTGTATTTGTCAAAAAATGTCAAAGTCATGACAGAGGCTGAGGAGACATTCCACATTTGAGGAGCCTAAAACAACAGGGCCCCGCCCAGCTGATTCTGTGCCAGGAAGGATGCTGCCAGGCTCGTTTACAAAGCGCAGTGTGGGGACAACGAGGCCTCTGTCCTGAAGCAGTAGCTGCATGACAGTCATGTGAGAGCTACTGTCCCCGGGAGGCAGGTGGCTGTGGAGGAAGGAAGACATCGCGTGCACACCTGTGTGTGTTGGGGGCAAAGCAGATGGGAGGGGTGCTGTCGGCTAGGAGCTGGGGTTGAAGGCAGGTGGGTTTCCTTGGTCATGTTCTAGTCTTGCAACTGTTCTGTAAGTCTGAAATTATTTCCAAATGAAGAGTCGTGTGTGTGTGTGTGTGTATGTCTGTGTGTGTGTGTGTGTTTATTTTGAGACAGAGTCTTGCTCTGTTGCCCCAGCTGGAGTGCAGTGGCATGATCTCAGCTCGCTGCATCCTCTGCCTCCTGAGTTCAAGCAATTCTCCTGTCTTAGCTTCTGAGTAGCTGGGATTACAGGCATGTGACACCATGCCCAGCTGATTTTTGTATTTTTAGTAGAGATGGGGTTTGGCCACACTGGCCAGGCTGGTTTCAAATTCTTGACCTCAGGTGATCCTTCCACCTCAGCCTCCCAAAGTTCTGGGATTACAGGCATGAACCACAGCACCCGGCCACCAAATGAAGAGTTTAAATGTTAAAGATGAATAGAAGAAAATCTATTGTGTTTATCTCAAAAACCAAAGGAAGATTCCATTTCTACTCATGAAATCAAGGCTGTCTTTAGAGGACAAGGTGAATATGTGTCAATATTAAAACAATTCTGATTTTCACAATAAAATGTAATAAAACAAGTGGGCTCTATACCAGACATAACTGCCACATGCATATGTCACGGGGGAAGCTTCTCTTAACCTCAGGCCCGAGGTTCTAGGGAAAGAATTAGGTAAGGTTAATTTGCAAGGAATCGTCATGAGAAAAATGGACTTGCTAATCTTGAGTAAATCCAAATGGAAACAACGTCCCAGTTTCCTTACGTGCCTGAAAAACCTATAAAAGTAAAGGCAGTGGTTGTTGGCATCACTCTGGGAAGGTGGCGTGTGTGTGGCTGATTGTGCTGAGAGTGGGTCAGAGGACGTCGCTCCAAACCCCCGAAAGGGGCAGTGGGTAAAGGCAAGTAAGCAGAAATGTGGTTGCATAAAGATGTCCTGACAGGTGACTGTGGAGAGCAGAGCCTCCATGCTACAGACCACGTGGTTACTTTCCCACCACTGTTTTCCTGCACGGTGCCCTCACGGGTTCACCCAATGAACGTTTGCCGAAATCCACTATGTGTAGGGGGTGCTATTGAGAGAAAGCAAAATACACAATGTGATAAACCCATGTGCCCTGCCGAGAGCTACACTTGTGTGTTCAATGACGGAGATCAGAGGAGACTTGGAAGAAGTTAATATACCTCAAGTTTAAATAGGTTGCTTTTTTCATTAAAATTGCTATTTTTAAATATATTAAAATAATCGTGGAGGAAATGAGAAAAACATGAAGGGTCTTCCAAACAGTGGTTTGGACACTAATGGCATATTCTCCCCTCTGGTGGCCTAGATGTATGTGTTTCTCCTAGGGGCTGGAGCAGGGCTTCCTGTCCTCAGCAGTGGTGATGTTTGGGTCCAGATCATCTGCATTGTAGCGTGTCAAGTGCCCCCATGCAGTTGGTGCCAGCAGCTTCCCGTGTCTCCAGCAGTGATCACCAAAAACACCTGGAGACATGGCCAGACATTTCCTCAGGAGCAAAGCTGTACCTGGTTGAGAGCAATTACAATGATATGAATTGAGCTGCTGGCTTAGAAGTATTTTAGGGGGCAAGGCGGGGCTGGGCTCAGTGGCTCACCCCTGTAATCTTGGCACTTTGGAAGGCTGAGGTGGGATGTTCCCTTGAGGCTAGGAGTTCAAGACCAGCCTGGGCAACACAGAGAGACCCTGTCTCTACTGAAAGACCAAAACAACAATGAAAAAAAAAAACGATATGGGCATGGTGACGCATGCCTGTGGTTCCAGCTACTTGGGAGGCTGAGGCGGGAGGATCACTTGAGCCCAGCAGGTCAAGGCTGCAGTGAACTATGAATGTGCTACTGCACTGCAGCCTGGGCAACAGAGCAAGAGCCTGTCTTGAAAAACAAAACAAAAAACTACTTAATCAAAAGATAGCCAATGATGGGCAAATATATATATAATAAAAATTAAAAACTTTTTTTCATATGTATTTAAAACTTTTTTCCCCTAGAATCAGAACTACAAGGATCAATTATCCCAGCTCAATGACAGGGTTCTTCAGCTGGAACAGGAGGCTTCTACCCACCAGACCCAAAACGAAGAGCATCGTGTGACCATTCAGCTGTTAACACAAAGCCTGGAGGAGGTGACATGCAGCTGGCAGCAGCAGGTGGGCGGCCCCAGCCGCAGGTGGCTCCACCCAGGCTCCACGGGAGGCTGGGAGCTGCAGGGTGGGGAGGTGGCTGCACACAGGTCAGGACACACCCTGAGGACCCTGAAGGGAGGTGCCACCCAGCAGCAGAGTGAGGGACTTCCCAGGCATGCCCTGGAGAAATAGGTGGACTGAGCTGTGTTGGCAAATCCCAGCATATAAAGAAAATAGCAGAGGCCAGGCGTGGTGGCTCACACCTGTAATCTCAGCACCTTAGGAGGCCGAGGTAGGTGGATCACGAGGTCAGGAATTTGAGACCAGCCTGACCAACATGTTGAAACCCCGTCTCTACTAAAAATACAAAAAATTAGCTGGGCATGGTAGCAGGCACCTGTAATGACAGCTACGTGGGAGGCTGAGGCAGGAGAATCACTTGAACCAGGAGGCAGAGGTTGCAGTGAGCTGAGATCGCACCACTGCACTCCAGCCTGGGCAACAGAGCAAGACTCTGTCTCAAAAACAAACAAACAAAAAAATAGAATAGCTTTACATGCTGCAGACAGAGGAATGAATTGGTATAAAGTTCCCAGAGGGCAGTTTGGCAAAATACACACTTAGAGTTTGAAGAAAGTCCACACGCTTTGACTTTGTGGTTCCGACGGGTATGTTTCTGAGAGCCTTGTGGAAAGATGCAGCTGCAGCATTTTCCTTGCTGTGCTGTTTATAATAGCAAAGCAGAACAGAAATCGGCCAAGTCACCAGCAGGAACTGAGGGAGTCTGGATCACAGCACAGCCATTGAAAACCATGTTTTCAAATCATAATTAATGTCCTGGGAAATGCTCCTGCTGTGGTGAGGGGGAGATGCTTCCTGCAGTGCGTGGTGCACCCGACACTCTCTCTCTCACCAGGGAGATGCATGTGTGTAGAGGAGGGGCCCGGGACTGACTGCGGGATGCCAGCCTGGCCTTGGCTGGTGGGTTCATGGGGATTTAAATTTTGTAATTTTTTTTCTTTTCTGTAATTTCTGAAGTTTCTGCACACGTTATGTACCAGACTGTTAAGATACTTCTTGACTTTTGCAATTGATTTTTTAAAAATAGAGTGACAAAATCCAAAAACTTGAAGTTGAACTTGAACGCCTGAATCAGGAATGTCAGAGCATGCGACTGTCACAGGCAGAGCTGACCCAGACCCTTGAGGAAAGTCAAGGCCAGGTGGGTGTGAGTGATGGCTGGAGGCACTGGGTCCAGTCCCACCCGGGAGCAGCCTCACTGCAGTGCCGACACCAGGCTTCCTCCAGCCCAGAGAGGTTGTTAAGCTGGCCTGGACACAGCTGGCCAGGTGCTTACCGGGCCCAGGACCAAAGCTGCTCCCGGTGCAGGGTTGGTGTGACTGTGAGCAAGCCCCGTGGAGAGTGGTGACTCAGTTTACTCACAAGGGAAGGAATGTGGTCACCATGCCTTTGGGTGAGCCCTCCGCAGAATAGAGAAGCGAGAGGCAAGCCCAGGAACTGTGTCATCAGAACCAGGACAGCTGGCCCCAACCCTGGGGGCGGGGTGACACGTACACTCATGGGCATGCGTGACACTGGCCTCTGCCCCTGCCTCCAGGTGCCACACCTGCTGGCTCCACAGGTGAGAGGCGGGGAAGGTGCAGGCACAGGAGGCTGGGCTGTGGTGGCAGGGGCTCGTGGCCTGGGACAGACAGGCATGCTCAGGGCGAGCTGAACAGGGGCCTCAGCGAGGGGAGCCGGCTCTTTCAGGGGACGCTTGTGGAGGGGATGGCTCAAGGGGGAGGGGAAGAGCAAATGTGTAATGGCCAAAAGTGCCTGGAGAGCGAGTGCCCAGTGTGGACACAGGTGCGGGGCACACTTGGAAGCTTGGGGCCTATAGAGAGAAAAGGGGGCTGTGGGAAAGGGTCTCTCCCCGCTTGCCTGTGAGGCTTGGCTGAGTCCCCCAGTGCTGGCCCTGGCGCCCTGTGCAGAGGCACCCCCTAGACATCCTGAGGCACAGAGGGGTCAGCTGGGCACAGACCCCAGGGCTTTCTGAGGTGCTTTTGGGGCTCCTGCAGGTCTTGGCCTTGCAGCTACAGGCAGTCAGTTTCCTAGAGGCACTGCTGTGTATTTGGGACACCCTTCTCTGCTTTTGAGTCTGAAAGGAACCCTGGAAAATTGCCTGGGCCATTCAAAGTTCTAGTCCTTTGAGGCTGAGGAGTAAGACTCACCTGAAAAGGCAGGAGAGTTCCACACCCCTGGGGCCATGCCCGCCACCAGCCTCTGTCAGTCGGAAAGCACCTCACTGAGTCTGTCCTGCAGCCTTGTGGGTTGCACCCCTTTTCCTTTTGATTTAGAGGAAGACACCCCCCACCAAAGCACATGGCTGCCAGTATCAGGAAGGTGGAGGCTTCCAGGGTAGCTCAGGAAACTGGAAAAGGCAGATGGGGCTCCCTGAGAGTAGCCACGAGAGGCTAGGCCTGAAGCTGATGTGGTCACCGTTTCCCTGTGGGAGGGAAGCCAAGGCAGTCACTGTCATGCCTGTGTGCGGCTCAAAGGAGGAAGGCCCCAGAGGCCAGAGCAGACAGGAGGGATGGCGCCTCACAGGGGAGCTCAGAGAGCAGAGGGACGGGGACTTACAGGGCCTCCTCCACGGGAAGGTGGGAAGGTGGGAAGGGTGGCTGCACTCAGGGTGGGAGATGGTGTCCCAGGCTCTGCCTCACCCCAGCACCCAGGACACAAATGTCCTTGTTTCTGGTGCTCCCCGGGGACGTGTTTCCCTGTCCCTGTGACTGTCAGGCAAGGTCTGTAGATGTGGCCCATCTCGCATTACCGAGGAAGGAGATGAAAAGCACTGGACATCTCTCTGTTCATAGATGACCATAGGCAGAGACCCCCGCCTTGGGCTGGACCCTGGCCTTGCTATGGAGGAGCTTAGTTGGCTCTGTGAGGGGTGGTACAGTCTGAGGACCCGTGAGCATCAGAGCCCCGGGAGTTGGGGCACAGGGCCAGAGCCTTCTTGGGTGAGTAGATGTGCTTGATGCCTGGGAGTCCAGCAGGCCTGGGGGTGGCAGCCAGTGTCTGGAATGAGCCTTTGGGAGAAGGCTGCGTTTGGTGGAGATGTTCCTTTCTATCGCAACCCGTAAGCTGCCCTTCTGGGCCTGGAAAATGTGGGATGCATCTCTCTGGGATGACCTCTGCCTTAAGGAAAGATGGGCTTTACCTGGCCCCCTGAGATGGCCCCCAGCTCAGCTGAGTCAGCGCAGGGACTGCTGTAGGGAAGTTGGGCCTGGCAGTGTGGGCGTAGGGCGGGGACTCCCCTCTCTCCACCATCTGGTGATGTCAGGCCCGGCCCAAATGTGACCCCGGATGGAACGTAACTCCCACTGCTGTCTGTGGGGTTTCATGTGAGTAAAGTGGCGTGGCCAGTTTTATAGGGTGCCGAGGAAATCCCAGTGAAGCCTCCAGTCGGCTGGATGTAAATTGTATTTAGATCTTGCCTCGAGCTGCTTAATGAAGGCGCTGGTGTAGTGGTGCACAGTTCACTGTAATGACTTCGCCCAACTCCAGCAGACGATGCTGTTTGGGAAACCAGGTACTGCCAGGAATTCCAGCCCCGGCCCCACCTTCCCTTTAGTGGTCCCTGTTGTCTGGGTAGTCTGTGGCCAGTGTAGCCGTGTTTCAGAGTGTGAGCTCTCTGCTGAAAGGAGAACTGCTGTGGGTCACTGTTTGAAAAGAATCGGGCCCCAGCAAGGTTTGCTGAAAGCTAACACTGGACGAAGCAGCGGGTCTGTGGGTCTTACAGGAAGTCGGTGTCGCTGTTTTCAGGATGGTGGACACGTTATCTGCACTCTAGCACTGTGTGGAGGTGCTGGCTGACAGCAGCCTGGCTGTCCGAATTCCAAATAAATGGGCTCCTTCTAAATTCCCAGGTGCTGCCATATACTCAGGATCACACGCCTTCCTTCCCCCGCGGGTGGGGGTGTCCTTGGATGGAGAGGGCACCCTCCCCACTGTGCCATGTCTCAGCAGCCTCCCTAGAGCTGCGTCTCCTCCCGTGCAGGTGCAGGGAGCTCATCGGAGGCTGAGGGAGGCCCAGGCCCAGCACGTGCAGGAGGTCCGGCAGCTGCAGGAGCAGATGGGCCGGCTGGTGCCCCGGGACCATGTGGCTGAGCTGCAGCGCCTGCTCCGTCTCCAGGGAGAGCAGGCCGGGAGACGCCTGGATGCGCAGCGGGTGAGTGGGTGCGGCGAGAGCTGGCTGATGAGGAGGAGGGCGAGGCGGGCTCACTGGTCCTCAGTTACCCAGAAGCTGCCCGAGTGTGAATACCTGAGTCATGTATGTAGCATGTCAAATGGTGAGCAAGGCTGTAAAGAGGTAAGCGCGGTTTTAAACAGGGCAGCCAGACAAGGCCTCACGGGTGGCCCCTGAGGTCCTGAGACCTAAAGGAGGTGGTGAGGTAGTGGTGCCGGGTCACTGGGCAGAGTACAGCAGGGAAGCAGCAGGTGCAGAGGCCCCGGGGTAGGGGATACTTGGCATGTTCCAGGGGAGCAGGGACCAGAGGCCGAGGGCAGAGAGCAGAGGGTGACTGAGCCTGGCAGGTGCCACGGGCCATGCAGGTGTCGGGAGACAGGAGACAGTGGCTCGGAGCATGGACTGTGGAGACTGGGGTTCTGCCTACCCCCTCCCAGCTGAGTGACCTTGGGCAAGTGAACCTCTCTGGGCCTCAGTTGTCTCATCTGTAAAGTCCTGCTAGCTGTGGTTTTCCCTAAAAGGCTTACTGGGAGGTGTCAGTGAGTTGTCACTTTTAAAGCACTTGAAGGGTCCTGGCATAGCCGTGCCCTATGCAAGAGTTTAATTCAAAAGGCTAAGAGAATAACTTACTCCTGAAATTCCCAACATAGTTCCTGATTCATCAGGGACAGACTTCGGGAGGATGAGGAGCCAGAGGGCAGAAGAAGGAATTGGCACACGACCTGAAAAGTGGGTAACATCTGATGTTTGTAAAATGTAAATTCTAATGAAGAACAACCTTGCAACATTACACAAAGCGATCAAGCAAAAGTTAAGTGACACTACATTATTGACAAAACAAAGTTAATGAGAATCCCTCAGAAAAAGACACTGACATGGCAAGGAAAGCTCACTTTGGAGTTATTTGTGATTAAAATCCTAGGACCGGTTCTCTGAGGACAAAGAAAAAGGAAACCTGTGTGGTTTGGCCAGAACATTTTTAAACTATGGCTCTGTACGGAAGAAAGGTTACCCACAGACACTGTCAGATGTGTACATTTGCACTGATTTCCATTTTATTTATTTATTTTTGAGACAGTCTCACTCTGTCACCCAGGCTGGAGTGCAGTGACGCAATCTCGGCTTACTTCGACCTTCGCCTCCTGGGTTCAAGTGATTCTCCTGCCTCAGCCTCCCGAGTAGCTGGGACTACAGGCACACGCCACCACGCCTGGCTAACTTTTCTATTTTTAGTAGAGATGGGGTTTCATTATGTTGGCCAGGATTATCTCAATCTCCTGACCTCGTGATCCGCCCAACTTGGCCTCCCACAGTGCCGGAATTACAGGTGTGAGCCACCCTGCCCGGCTGTCTGTAACCTTCTTTTATGGCAGGAAGAACATGAGAAACAGCTGAAAGCCGCAGAAGAGCGGGCAGAAGAGGCAGAGATGGTTCTGAAGAATATGGAAATGCTGCTCCAGGAGAAAGTGGATGAGCTGAAGGAGCAGGTGAGTGATGGGCACTGCTGCTTGCGTGTCCACGTCCTCTTCTGAACGTTCTCCCCTTTTATGGGTGTGCAGGCAGCTAATACAGGGAGAAGTCTTCTGTGACAATTCCAGGGAACTCAATGCAATACCCCACACTGCAGGTGCACATTGCATTTATTTTCTTTTGGGAATGGTTTTAAGATCTGGCCTTTGGGTGTTCATATATACTGAGAAAGGACCTCATCCTTCATCCACAGGCGTCCTTGAGTACCTCTGGTTAAAGCCTTCCTAGGGAGACCTGAGATGAGCAGGGCTGAGCCTGCATCCCAGACCTGACCCTCTGGAGACAGAGGCAGATGCTTCCATAGAGCATAAATGACCTTGCGCCATGGTAGTGCTCTGAAAAAGAGAGAATAGGGCACAGTGGATCATGAGGTCAGGAGTTCGAGACCAGCGTAGCCAACATGGTGAAACCCCATCTTACTAAAAATACAAAAAGTAGCTGGGCGTGGTGGCGGGCACCTGTAATCGCAGGTCCTTGGGAGGCTGAGGCATGAGAATCACTTGAAACTGAAGGCGGAGATTGCAGTGAGCCAAGATCGCGCCACTATACTCCAGCCTGGACAAAAGAGCGAAACTCCGTCTCAAAAAAAAAAAGAAAGAGAGGGAGAATAGAGGTGGAGAGATCTGAGGGAGTGGTCAAGTCCACTTTGAAGAGCCAGTTTTGGGCAGATGCCCATTGACCAGCACGGAAGGTCCAGCTGTGTCCTCGGCAGAGGCCAGGTGGCATTTGGAAGGCTTACTGGGTGGGAGATGCACACATCTCCTTGTGTGCTGGGGGACCCCGAGAAGGGTACATTCCAGACAGGGGACAGCCGTGGAGAAGGCTGCCATGGCTGGTGTGAACTGGTGGAGCTCAGGTAGGTAGCGCCCATCGTATGTGTCCTGGAAGCCAAGATCAGGGGTTTGGGTTTTATCATAATGGCAGCTAGAAGGCATTGGGAAATTTTAAGTAAAAGCATGACAGGATTTTTTTTTTTTTTTTTTTTTTTGAGACAGAATCTCACTCTGTCGCCGAGGCTAGAGTGCAGTGGCGCCATCTTGGCTCACTGCAACCTTCACCTCCTG
>PVKP010017883.1:0-45251 GCA_004027715.1 Plecturocebus donacophilus | reverse complement strand
CACAGATCACCCGGACTCCACCTCTGCAGGTGCCCGGACTACCCAGACTCCACCACTGCAGGCGCCCGGACCACCCGGACTCCACCTCCGCAGGTGCCCGGACCACCCGGACTCCACCTCTGCAGGTGCATGGACCCCCCGGACTCCACCTCTGTAGGTGCACAGTCCTCCCAGACTGGGCAAAGCCCACGGCATCCCAGCTTATGGCTGCAGCCTGTTCACAGCCACACTGGGGCTCTTGGCCTCAGACGGGGCTGTTTGCAGACCCAGCTATTGGCCTGTCCCCGGAACTCATGAGTATCATGGGCCTGGGGCAGAGACTTTCCCTGAAGCCCTGGATCTTGGTGCAGTAGCCTCACTCTCATCAGGCCACAGTCGTGCAAATTTTCACTATCCATGACACGTCTACCTCTTGGGAGGGGCCTGCACGGTCACCTCTGCTCACACCGCAGTGTTGCTGACTTGACCCTGCGTGGGTAGCTTAGCGACGTCGTATAAACCAGAGCTTTCCTGCCTCTCACCAGAGCAGAGGGCGGCCTCCCATCACCCCACCGGCAGGAGGGCGGCGCTTCCCTTGCAGCCACACCTAGAACCTGGCTCCGAGGAACGCAACTCTGAATGCCTGGAACATTCAAATGCTCGTGTTTGAGGACGCGGCCAAATGTAAATAGATTCTGAAGAATTAGGGCCGGGTGACGCTGCCCTGGTGAGCCTCTGAGCCCCAACAGGCCTACAGTGCCTTGCAGAGCTGATGTTAGCAACAGAAACCCCACTGCAGATGCACAGACGCTGCCCGCTTGGGGGTGTTGGCACACTGGCCTCAGAGCAGGCATGGACACGGGGGCTTTGTGTCCCCCTCCCTGATTAAAATGCAAGAGCCGAATTCCTTCAACACTTATTTCCTGACGTGAGGAGTGAAACGCCTTTCTTTCTGGTTAACCACTTGGGTCTCCCATCTTGACAAAAGCAAGAAGATGGAGGGCAGAGGACACCCTAGCCCACGGCCCCCCACCGCCTCCTCCCCAGGCAGTGCTGGTGTGTGGGGGAACAGGACTGGGGGGGCACCCTCAGGGGGTCCTGGTGTGTGAGGTGACAGGCTGGGTGGGCACCCTGGGGGGTGCTGGTGTGTGGGGTCCTGGGGAAATCCCTTCCTGGGGCTTTTCGCAGACCTGCTCAGGCTAGGGTAGGGGTGTGGGGCTGCATTAGGAGGACCGTGACCCTCCGAGGTGCTTTGCAAATTTCCTCATTTCTTAATCATGGATTGCTCGTCTGAAATTCTCGTGTTGAATTTGCCCAGAGAGTTAGTCATGACTTTAATAAAGCGAACGCGTCCCACAATCTATTTCTTACCAGAAACGGGGTCAGGGAGCCAGCACTGGACTTAAACCTCTTTATCACGACAAACGGAAGGCTCAGGGCCAGGCCCGCACCTTGGGCTCCACCTTGGGCTCACAGCCAACCACGCTGGGAACGGGCAGCCCGGTCCTCAGCCCTGAGCCGTTCTGCTGCCGGGTAGGGGACAGAGGGTGAGCAGCCGCCTGCACCATGCTCCCCCAACTCCTGGTGGACGTGGCCCCGGGTCATTTTGGCCCATGGGGTCACCCTCCTTAGCAGGCAGCTCTCAGCTCCTCTGGGGTCTACCAAGGCCCTAAAGAGGCCTTCCTCCCACCTTCATCCAGCCCTGCTCCTCTCTGCCCGGGGCTTTCTAAGGGGCCGCCTTTGGCCCTGACACCTTGCTCCTGTCCCAGTTGAGGGCAGGCAGTGGGGACTCACCCATTACCCACACCCTCCACCCACTATGGCCAGTGAGATGCAGCCATTCGTGAGAGCAGGGACCTGCTGCTAAAGGGCACAGAGCCCCCCGTGCTAGGGCCTCAGAGGCCAAGGACTTGGGCACTGACCACCCTGAGGACCACCTTGCCCAGCCCTGGGGAGAGCCCCCCAGGCTGGTAGGCCCCATGCCCCCACGTTGTCCCTCTAGGACCCCACCGGCTCAGGCCTCCGGGTCCTCCCTAGCAGCGAAGCAAGTTAGCAAAGGGAGCCGGACCACACTCGGAGGGCGGCCAAGGCAAGTGGCAGAGCAGGCCACTTCCCTGGAGGGTGAGCGGACCCGCGGGGCGGAGGGGGAGGTGAAGGGGAATCTGCTCCTTCTGCGGTCCTCAGAGACCCAGAGGGAGGGAGGGAGACAGAGGTCAGCATCCCAGACCCCAGGGCACAGCACAGGTGACGCCTGATGAAAGGGAGTCCGAGTGGAGGCTATGCTTGGGGAGGCTGTCAAGTCCAAGCAGCTTCCCTGGGGGACCCGGGACATGCAGCCTTGGGGAGACTCGCTGGTGTGGAAAGGATTTGCTCTGCGGCCATCAGGAGCCAGGCGCAGTCTGCAGGAGCCTCCACACTGTGCGAGTGATGGGTCCCTGGGTGCGGGTGGAGGTCCTGGCCCCGCTTCAGGACTTACCCATGGTCCCACGGGACTGACCCACGACCCCCATGGAACTCACCCACGGTCCCACGGGACTCTCCCACAGCCCCCATGGAACTCACCCACAGCCCCACGGGACTCACCCACGGCCCCGCGGGACTCACCCACAGCACAGCGGGACTCACCCACGTCTCTGTGGGACTCACCCATGGCCCACAGGACTAACCCAAGGCTTTGCAGCCCTCCTGTGGGGTCTGCGTCCCCTGGCCTGGGAGGTTCTATTTCCTGCTCCTTAATCTCTTGGCAGGCCTCAGGGGTTGGTGGGTCGCAACAGAGGTTAGGGGCTGCATCCGCATCACGCGATCCGGAAGGGTCTCACCGACTCCCCCCTTTTGGGGCCCTCCAAGGGTTGAGGACACAAGGAACACCCCGCCCGGGTGCTTACAGAGGCAGGTCTCTGAGGGTTTTGCCGAAGTCCGCGCTGCTGGCTGCCCCGCGGCCGCCACCCTTCCGCTGCTGCACTTCTGCCGCTCTGATGACCACGTAGCGCTGGGAGCCTGGAGGGCAGAGCAGCTGGGGCTAGGGGCTCTCAGGGGGCCTCTCTGGGGAGGCTCTGCCCACTCCCCCGCCCTCCCTGCTCTGAGAATGTCATTGTCTGACATCCCTGCAGCCCCAGGGTGAGGGCGCCGGAGCAAAAACCGCTTGAGAACTGGGCGCAAGCTGGGTCGGAGGCGTGGGAGGGCTGGAGCCCCAGGCGGCGCCGGCGGGAAGGAGGGATGGAGGCCCTGCCCTGACTGGGACAAGACTGTTCTGTGGCCTGAGGGGGACAGGATGGACACAAATCCTGCCCTGTGCCACAGCCAGGAGGCATCTTTCCGTCCAGATGGGAAGATGAAGATCAAAGGCTGAGAATGAGGCGTGTGTGCTGCAGATTTGATCACGGCGGGAAAAGACAGCACAGGAAACGGGCACCCCCTTCACCAGGACTAAGGGACGGGCTTCCCGACACGAAGGCTGGGCTGGGGAGGGAGACCCACCTGGCAGGTGCCTCGGGTAGCCAAGGATGGGCACGGCGATCAGGAAGGCGGCAGCCCCAGAGCCCAGGAAGCCAACCCACCAGGCGCCCACCCACAGTGGACTGTCGGTGGTCAGCTCCGTCCTGTGGAAGAGGCAGTGGCAAACCTGGGTCAGCACTCGGCCCACCCATGCCCTCCATGGCACACACACTGGGGGCCCCGACCCCTCCTCCGGGCAGACCTCTAGGGTCTGCCTGCACGCTGGTCAACACCGGACCCCGGGGCTGCTGGTCACAGGTCCTGTCCTTTCCTTGTACACCAAAGCAAGCACCACCTTGGCTTGGCTCCAGGTCTGGAGACGCCACCCCCGGCCTGGTCCTGACTGAGACCACAGTGGCACTAGGGGTTTGGAGGGGCAGGCTCTCCAGGAAACAGCAGGCCGAGGCATCCCTCCCACGGTGCAGGGGGTGACAGGTGGCATTCCTGGGGACACCGGAGGGCTCAGCTGGAGCTCACCGACCGCTCCCCTCAAAGGCACTGTCAGGCACACGGCGATGTGCACGTAAGCGCGCTTTCAAATGAGAAGGTGGGTGGAGAAGCAGCGTGGGCCGAGGTGGCCACGGTGTGTGGTAGAAGCCCATCCCAGCTCTGGGCCTCCAGGGACGCATCTTTGCAGCAAGAAGGAGGCGGGAGGGCAAAAGGCCAGCAAAGGCCAGGAGCAAAGCCACAGAGACAGACGGAGGGCCCAAGGATTGCCAACATCCCGCAGAGCTGCAGCCAGGCCGCACCGGCTTGCTCTGGCTCGGAAATGCTGTGGCACCTCCAGGGCCAGACCCCACCTGCCTCCTTCCTCCTTACAAAGTGGGCCCAGATCCAGGAGCCAGACGAGGCACAGAGACCCAGAGAAGCATCCAGATGCAGGACACGAGCCCCGTCTGTCTCTGTCTCTCTGTATCTCTGTCTCTTGTTCTGTCTCTGTCTCTCTGTCCGTCTCTGTCTCTCTGTCCATCTCTGTCTCTCTGTCTCTGTCTTCTCTGTCTATCTCTGTCTCTGTCCTTCCCTGTCTGTCTCTGTCTCTGTCTCTGTCCTTCCCTGTCTCTCTGTCTCTGTCTCTCTGTCTCTATCTGTCTGTCTCTGTCTTTCCCTGTCTCTCTGTGTCTCTGTCTGTCTGTCCTTCCCTGTCTCTCTCTGTCTCTGTCTCTGTCCTTCCCTGTCTCTCTCTGTCTCTGTCCTTCCCTGTCTCTGTCCTTCCCTGTCTCTCTCTGTCTCTGTCTGTCTCTGTCCTTCCCTGTCTCTCTCTGTCTCTGTCTCTCTGTCTCTCTGTCTCTGTCTGTCTCTGTCCTTCCCTGTCTCTCTCTGTCTCTGTCTGTCTCTGTCTTTCCCTCTGTCTCTGTCTGTCTCTGTCTCTGTTTGTCTCTGTCCTTCCCTGTCTCTGTCTCTGTCTCTCTCTGCCCTTTCCCTGACTCCCCCTTGCCTTCTCCTGCTTGTATTTACAGAAACTAGTGCCACACACAAGATACAAAGGAAAGAAACAAAGGAATCTCAGTTCCATCAGGGAAATAGTGGCCAGGGACAGCTGAGCTTTGGAAGTACCTGGGCCTCGGGTACCCTCCGTCTTCCCTGCTCCCTGCCCTGGAGTAGACTCCCAAGGCCCCCCACAGATCCCCCGAGTCCTCCAGAGCCAAGGCCAGCCCTGACTCCCTCCAGCCTGCGGGGGGCCCAGCACCTGCTCCTCGCCAGGCCTGACTCAGGATGCTGGCTCAGAACCCCCTTCCAGAAACACGCAGGTCTCTCCGCTGCTCAGACAGCTTGATGGGCTCCCATGGGTGTGGCCCCGCGGCAGGCAGGAGGGTGACAGCCACTCACCGTCGGCCCACGTCCGTGTAGATGTTCAGCAGGGCGCCTCCGATCAGGTAGCCAGCTGCAGGGCCCAGGATGGCCGCCGTGTAGAAGATGGCTGTGAGAGAGGCGGGGGCGTCAGGGCCGCCCGTGCACCGCCCAGGGGCTGCGGAGGGCCACGTGGGGCCCCGTGCCTGAGAGGAGCCCCGAGCCCACCGTTCCTCTTCTCCCAGCGTCCCACTTGCATCTCCCTCACCATCCCTCATCTCCCCGTCCTGTGTCTCCCCGCTCCCCGCCATCCCGAGTCACCCCCCGCCGCTGTCCCCCGTCTACCCCCACTCCCCTCGGGGCCTCTTTTAAGTTAGGTCGGTCAGTGCAGCTGCCATTCGGCCTGATGTGGGTCAGTGTCAGCTTTTAAAAATGCCCTCGAAGTGCACTGTGGTCTTTCCCTCACGCAAAGGCAAAGGCTCTGGAAGCCCCATCTGGCGTCTCAGGAGCCACATGGGCTGACCCTGGCAGGAATGAGGGGCCTGGGGTGGGGAAAGGGACCAGAGAGGCCTCAGCCCCTCGGCCCAGCCAGGTGGAAGGTCCGGCGTGGTGGATGTCCCCTCGCTGGAGTGACGAGACCCTAGCGCCTGCCTCGGCTCTGGGGATGGCCACTGCCAGTGACTGGAATGCACGGAGCTCAAGGAGGACAGGAGGAGGCTGAGGTCGCTGCAGAGTCCAGCTATCGCCAGCTGCTCCCTGTGACAGTCCCTACGAGGCCCTTCCCGGGAGAGCCAAGCCAGGCAGGGGGACGCAGAGAAGTGGGCTCAGGCAGGCCGTGCATAGGGTGAACTTGGCCGCATGGAACAAGCCACGGGGCTTCCTTGCGTCTCAACAAACAGGAGCCAGAAGCCGGTGAGGGGCCCAGGGCTGCTCCTGGGCAGTGAGCGCAGCTGCCTGGTGGAGTATGGCACAGACTCTAACTCTTGGGCAGCGGCCTCACGGGGTGTGGCATAGACATTAACTCCTGGGCAGCTGTGAAGCGGCCTGAGCTGCTTCGTGTGATTTTCCCTGAAAGTTCTGACTCTCTGGGTTTGCTCCATCTTTTCTGCACCCGTGTGGCTGCTGGAGCTCACGCAGCGCTTTCAGAGAGACATGGGTGTGGTCTGGGGCTCTTATCCCACAGGAAAGCCCCTCCTTTCCAGTCAGGTGCCAGGCTCCCATCCTGAGCATGAGGTCAGCCGTGGTGCACTGGGCACTACCCGGCACCTGGCGACCCTGTGCCCCTTGGTCCTAGCAAGGGGGACTGGAAGCCGAGCAGAGGTCCCACTGAGGCTCTCAGGCACAGTGGCCTGGAACCCTGAGCTGGGTCTGCATAAGAACGCTGGGGTCCCCTGCATCAGCTTTGGGCCTCAGGCTGGATGGATCCCCCTCCCCTACCACCTCTGGTGGCAGCCCCCGGCCATGCAGACAAGGGCCGCAGGAAGGCAGGGACAGGCCTGGCTCCAGTGGCTCGTCCTCACTCCTGCAACACTGCCCTCGGCTGCCCCACCCCGGGTTCCCCACACCCTACTCACCAATGTAGACGGGCGAGTAGCTGGACTTGACATTCTCATCCAGGTAGGTGACGCCCAGCGTGTAGAGGGGTGTGGCGCCCACGCCATGCAGGAACTGGCCCAGCATGAAGACCAGCTGGTAGCGGGACAGACCTGAGGTGCTGTCGGCACACACCGCGCCAGGGGCGGCGGGGCACGTCCTGACTCCCGCGTCCGCCACCACCTCGTAGTGGCCGGCCGTGAAGTGCGGCAGCACGAAGACCAGCGAGCCCACGCCCATGACCAGCACGCCCCAGCCCAGCCAGCGCGGCTTGTGCCCGGAGCCCCCGAAGTAGCCGACGAAGGTGAGGCACAGGCAGGCCGCGATGTCGTAGGAGCTGGCGATGAGCCCACTCTGGTAGCTGTGCAGGTCGTAGCGGCGCTCCAGGGAGGTGATGACCGTGTTGATGAAGCCGTTCACGGTCATGCCCTGCAGGAAGGCGGCCGCGCACAGGAAGAACAGGACGCCCTTGGACGTGTTGAGGACCTGCAGGCACCGCGGCGTGAAGGTCCACCAACCGCACACCGCACTGTGCCTGGCCGAGACGTACCGTGCCTCGTGGGCCCCCTGGGTGCCCTGCTTCTCAGCCCGGGACTGGCAGAGGGACTGGCTGCTGGTGTCCAGGGGGCTATGAGAAGCAGAGTGCAGGGAGCTGGGGCTCAGGGGCATGGCCAGGGGCGCCCTCCTGCCGGGCAGGGTGTGGTCAAACCCGTTTTCCATGGCTGAAGTGGGGCTGGGGAAGGTGAGTGGCGGCCCCTGGACAAAGGGCTTGTCCCCCTGTGGGTGAAGGGGCATCTCTGTGTCTCCGTGTGGGGACCTCCAGGCTTCAGCCACGCAGTGGGCGTGGCCAAGTAGTATCCAAGGGGCTGGTGAGTCCTGAGAAGAATGTCTGGTCCGAGGGGCTGATGATTCCTGAGAGAAGAATGTCTGGTTAGCAAGAGCACACCTCTCCGTGGGTACAGCACGTCCAGGCAGGAACGTTCCAGCACACCCCCATGGGGGTGGCCGAAAGCTCGGCCTGCCATATCTCAAGAGTCTCCCAAATCCAGGCGGCATCTGGCCAGACCCACACTCAGGCACCGCGCCTCCCAGGCATAGCTCCGCCGCAAGAAGGTGGGGGCTGCGCATGGCCTGGTCACAGGGACCCGACTCCTGCACTTTTACTCCTGCACTTTTACGACTGTTGGAGGGAGAAGCTGGCGCTTCAGAGGTGAGGCTTCAGGGTCGTGATGAGGGCAGGGCCCAGCGGGACCAGTCCGAATGGGGGAGAGTGAGGCCCAGACGCAGAGGCGGAGTCAGATGCCAGGACCCGGGTCACCCTGACCCGCCCCTGCCCTGCCCCTGCTCGTCGCATCAGCCATGTCCTCTGCCATGTGCAGCTGAGCGGCCCTGATGGGCTCCGCAGGGGGTTGTGCACGTTGGTTCTGGAGCCTGACCTTATTCTTCCTTACACTCACGACCTGAAAGCTTTCTGGACCCTCTGGCACGAGAAAGGAGCTTCTCTTGGTGCCAACTTTGGGAGGCGCAGGAATGAGGCGGAGACGGCCACCCGGCCTGCGTGAGCCCGGCAGGGGAGGCGCCCCCAGCCGCTGAGCTCTGGCCTGTGCTGGGGGCCTCGGTCTGCTGCCATTGCCACCTGTGGCTAACAGGAGCCGCGGTCGGCTGCCGTGGGGACCAGCTGCCAGGCAAACGTGCCATGTGCCACCTTCCTCCTGAACCCCACGCTGCCCTCCCCTTGCCCTCACCAGCCATCATTCCCCACCAGCCCGAGGCTCTGCAGGGCGCCTCCTCATTACCCACCCCAGTTCCCAGATAAACAGGCCCCCCCAGTGCCCAAGTCCTTCTGGAGACCCCGGTGGCTGCAGCCTCTCTGCAACTTGAGGGGTTTCCCACCAGAAATAAACTGGTGAGTAAACAGGCTGCTGCGATACGAACACCTGTGCTGCCCCGGCCCCGGGGGGTCTGTCCTGCAGGCCTCAAGGTGCTTCCCATTTGGGACCCCCCTGTTATGGCTGAATCATGACCCCAGAAGAAGCTGTCTTGGAGCCCTAGCCCCCAATACCTCCAAATGTGACAGGTTTTGAAACTCGGGCCATTAAAGAGGGGACAAAGGTTACACGGGGAAATGGATGGGCCCCCATCCAATGACACCGGGGTCTGTATCATAAAAAGGGGATGCAAACATCCACTCCAGGAGGGAGAAGGCCATGTGCACGAGAGATGCCATCCCCCGCCCAGGAGGGAGGCCGGGAACAACTCCTCCCTCACAGCCTCCGAAGGGACCAGCCTTGGACACCATGATTCCTGATTTCCGGTCCTCAGGGGTAACAGAGCCCGTCTCTGCTGTCTAAGTCTGAAGTCTGGGGTCTTTTGTCTTCACTGTGGAGCTAGGGTGGAGTTGGAGGTGGCGGGTCCCTATTAGGCCACTTCGTATCACATTCAACAGGGCTCATTCAGTCCATGAAACCTCACACCCTGGGAGGCTCCAAAAACACAAAGCATGAGAATTGCTCCCACTGGCGTCGGCCTGGGACTGGGGCCACACAGCAGTGCTCAGGGCTCTGCTGAGTCCAAAGCCCCATGTGTCTGGCCGTGGGGTGTCCTTCCAGCCACAGCCAGCGACACGCAGAGACACACGGAGACCCGGGGACAGTGGACCGTTCCATGGGGACCTGGGCTGGGTGACACCCAGCATCCTCCTGGCAGCTCCCTACAGAGTTTGCTCGCTGGACTGCGCTGGGGCTGGGGTGGGTGGACCGGAGCCCCCCACGTTCCCCAGACAGTCACGTTCCCCCAGAACTTGTGAGCGTTACCTTATTTGGAAAGGGCGCCTCTGCAGAAGTGCTGAGCGAGCTGAGAAGAGCTCTTCCTGGATGAGGTGGCCCTGAACCCAGGACAGGTGCATTTAGAGGAGACACAGGGAAGCCACCTGCAGACAGACAGAGGCGGGCGTGGTGCTGCCAGGGCCACCTGGAGCCCAGGGAGCCACGGGGGCAGGAAGGACCCTTCTCAGGGTCCCAGGGGTTGCATGGCCCGTGTGGATTTGGGGTTTCTGGGTCCAGAGCTGGGGGAATCAATTCTATTTGTTCAGCCCCTTGGTGTGTGCTCATTTCTTACAGCAGCCCCACGGAGGCAAAGAGGTGTCGCCCACCCCCGAATCTGGGAGATGACAGAGGCTGGGGAAGGGCCAGAGAGATGGCCTTGGGGTGGAGGCAGAGTTAGAGCTGGACACACACGCTGTGAGGGTGCGTGCTGGACGGGGCTGAGGTGCAGCCGCTGATAGAGCTGGACACACTGTGAGGGGCGGCTGGTGGGCGGGGCCAAGGCGCAGCTGCGGATCACCCCACTGGGGCTTTCAGGGGACACAGGGGCCTCAGTAGAACCAGCCCCTGGAGCAGGCCTATGCTGACAGACACCACGGCATTTGGGGACGAAAAACTGCTGGCTTTTTCTTTCTTTTTTTTAAATAAAGGGGATGGCTTCATCGGTGAGGGTGGATAAACCAGACCTGGCATGGCCAGGCCGGGAGCAGGCTGTGGGATCTCCCCCAGGTCCAGGCACCGTTTCTTTTACGTCCGAGGAGAACTGGCAGCACCAGCATTCCTTCCCCAGGGCCACACAGATCTAGGACTGAGCCCTCAAAGCCAGCTGCAGGTCTTCCCACCACGTCCTCCACTGAAGCTCAGTCCCCACATGGCTCCTCTGTGGAATCAGGGGTCTCGCCCTGTCACGGATGGGAACCCTAGCCCCAGCCTCCTTGGCGTGAATGCAGACAGCGTGTGTAAAGAATCCCGCTGGGTGGCGGGGTGCTAACACCCACAGTACGCATTGAGCGCCAGCTGTGTCCCAGGCACCGTCCCAGGCCTCACAGAAGGGGAGGAAGGCCAGAGGGGTCAGTCATTTGCTCGAGGCCACACACCGTAGGTGGCAATTAGCATATGATCCCCACAGTCTGCCCCAGAGCCAAGTGTCTGCCTCACAGCTGCCTTCTGACACCTATTGAAAGAACCGTGCACACTCACGTGGCACTCAGGCGTGGCCGCTGTTGACCTTGGAGGCTGGTGCTGTGAGGCTGATTCAGGCCATATCTGGAGGCCTCGGACAGCACACCCGGGGTTTTGTTTACAGTGCCAACACCTCTCTGCGAGTTGGCAGGCCAGGCTGGTTTGGGACCTGCTGTGTCAGAAAGGGAGTGCGTGGGGAAGGAGAGGCTTTCATATTTAAGAGCAATGCTCCACGCCTCCCCTCGGGGCACGGGGCAGCCCACTGCCACTCACAGGCCACAGGCTTGCCACTGAAGCAAGCAGAAAAGAGGGAGGAGCAAGAGCCTGGGGGCGGGGCCTGCGAGGAGGGCAGCGGTTCTGTGCTCAGCTGCCCGGAGGGTCTCCACCGCTGCTGAAACAGAAAGCGACTTCAGAGACCTGGAGAAGGACAGGCCAGGCTCAGAGCTACCCAGACTCCCCGAGGCCGCGTTTGGGTGTGTTTCCCTCACGTGGTTTTTCTTAGGGCACGAACACGGAGCCAAGAAGTGCCCTGAGGTCAAGGTGCACACACACGCAAACACACATGCACACGTGCAAACACAAACACACAAACACGTGCAAATGCATACACTTAAGGAGGAGAAACGTGACCTGATTTCGGGGCTGAGCCAGAATATCAAGGGATGAACCTCAACGGGGCCCAGAACAGCCGGAGGGGGCAGGGGAGTGCTCCGGGGTCCCACCCCTATGCACGGGAGGCTCGGACTCACCAGTGCTTCTGCAAAGGCTGTCTATGCTGGGTCCCCAGGATGCCCAGTGCTGGGCAAGCCATGTAAAATATTGCGGACCACGACCCTGGCTGCCACGAAACATCCACTCAACTCCCGGGCGCTGGGCTTGCCTCACGCACGTTGTCTGTTCAGTTCTGGCCTGAGGACCAGATGCCAGGGCCAAAGCAGGTAGGGGGAGGATCCCGTCGGCATAGCTCTGAGAGGAAGCCAGACTGCTAAGCTTCGTGAGCAGCAGTGGCCGCAGAGACACAGAGGGACTTCCTACTTGGAAATGAAAGCCGCAGCTGAGACAGACCGGGTAGCTGCAGGCGTCCAAACGGCTCCAAGCTGACGGCCGTTTTACCTGAATTTACAAGTCTGACATAACTACGTAAAGCTCCACCTAAAGTTACCTATTATGCACATTTAAATCAGCTCATCTAAAATCCTATTTTAAACACTAGCCATGTGGCCTTCTGACGGATGCCCATCCGATGGCCGTCCATGATGAGAATCACGGGCACCACTCAGCTCACCAGCTGTGCAGCCTCCAGGGGCTTCCGTCGGGGCCTGAGATCCAGCCAGCCCCCCTGGATCTGAATCCGCACTTGCCCTCATGTGAGCTGCACACGTGTGACAGCACCCGTTCCATCTTCACCACGCCCAAGAGTTTCTGCTCCGGGTTCTCTTCCGAAGCTGGAAATCTTCTCTGGGAGGCCTTTTCCCCCTTAAGCAGCGGGGCCTAGATTGGACAGGGAGGCTGGGCTTCCACGACTCAGGGGCTGACGGATGACAGGAGCAGTATGAAAGCTGGCTCCAGTGGGGCGTGTGGCCAGGGTCCTGCTGTCGCCAGGGGACAGACAGGTTGTTAAGTGAGGCCGGCAGGCGACACCCTGGACTCTCAGGGCAACGAGGATGGCCCCACATTCACGCAAACTTCCAAAGGAAGTTTCTCAGATTGTACCAAGACCTCAGGTGGATGCGTCCTAAGCAGTGACGTGTACTTAGCGTGCTGTGCTGAGCTGGTGAGCCAGGGAGGTGAGAACTCTGCCTGGAGAAGCAGGCGCCCAACATGTACATCCGTGTGTGGCCTGGACCTGAAGGAGGCCTTGTCGAATGTGCCGGGCAGGACTTATGCTTCAGGGCTAACGTCTGCCGCGAAAACCAGCCCAACGTGGGACGTGAGAGCGTCTGAGCAGAGCAGCCGGGTCCAGCAATGTGGACGGCCAGATCCACGCTGGGGATATGCAGCCAGCCCCTGCCCTGGCCTCAGTCACCAGTTCCCTCAAGGACAGTTCTGCCCAGGCCCACAGGTACCACCCAGGCCACTCATATGCGGCTTTCCTTCTGGGATTTAGTAGCTTCCGAGATGCCCAAGGCAGACGCCCGCGCAGCTCAGTGAGAAGGTGGACCCTGCTGCCTCTGTGTTCGCTGCCAGTGGTGCCTGGAGTGGCTCGGTAGCCCACTCCTTTGGTTTATTGGTCTCAGGCCCATATGGGTAAGCTGGCGGGGCAAGGAAGTTTCAAGAGCTGCAAAAGCCTCACAAGCCCCACGTAGGGGCTGCCTGGCTCCTGGACTGGCCCCGACAAGGGGAACAGGACATTGCAGCTGGCTCAGAGAAGGAGGCCTGTCCTTCTGATTCTTTCCGGCACCCTGTGTGTGTGCAGGTTTGGCATGTGTGTGTGTATGTCTGCTGTGTGCCTGAGTGTGTGCATGTCTGCTGTGTGTGTGTGTGCATGTCTGGTGTGTGTGTGCACGTCCGCTGTGTGTGTGCATGTCTGCTGTATGTGTGTGCATGTCTGCTGTGTGCCTGTGTGCACATCTGCTGTGTGTACATGTCTGCTGTATGTGTGTGCATGTCTGCTCTGTGTGTGTGCATGTCTGCTGTGCCTGAGTGTGTGCACATCTGCTGTGTGTATATGTCTGCTGTGTGTGTGCATGTCTGCTGTATGTGTGTGTGCATGTCTGCTGTATGTGTGTGCGTGTCTGCTGTATGTGTGTGGATGTCTGCTCTGTGTGTGCATGTCTGCTGTGTGCCTGAGTGTGTGCACATCTGCTGTGTATTTGCGTGTCCGTGTGTATGTCTGCTGTGTATATTTGTGTACACATGCACATGTGCCCATAGTTTCTTCCCACTTGGACTGGTTTTGACAAAAATGTGTGTCAGCTTCCCAAGCTGGTCCCTGCAACAGTGAGGGATGTGTGGCTCTCCATGCCAGAACCACACCCTCACCTGCCCAGCAAAGGCGGTGGCTTCTTCCAAGGCATGGGTGCAGCCCACACACAGGGCTGAGGGGGAGCTGCAGGTGGCCTTAGCCCCAGGTCAAATTCAAAGGATCTGCCTCTTCCAAAGGCTTCCCTCCAAGGGCTACGGCGACCTCATGACTGTCCTCTCATCCCAAGCTGGCTGCATGGGGTGGGCTGGTTTATACACAGATAAGACTGCACCTGCTGCTGAGGCCAGACGCAGGTGGCCCTGGCACTACAGCTGAGGCATTGAATTTGCAGGTGGGGGCGATGCTGAGAGGCAGGTATGGACGGCCGGGCCGCGGCAGCCACGTGGCAGAGGAGGGTGTGGGAGACCTGGGGCAGGGATGGGGCGGCTGTGGGGTGCAGGAGACTGCACTCTGTGAGAGGGACAGGCCAGCGGGCTCCTGTCAGCATCCCAGGTCACCCCCACCTAAACCCCTGACTGCATCTAACACCAAGTCATCTCCTCCCGGCCTCTGCGGAACCGTCTCCACAGCCTCTCTCGCCACGAGCAACGGTCTCAGGGTCAGGCCAAGAGCACAGTGCTGGTGAATTTCGTGTGTCGACCTGAAGGGGCCCTGGGCGCCCAGACGTTGGGCAGACATGGTTCTGGTTGAGGTTCTGGGTGAGCCGTGGCTGTTTCCAGGTGAGATCAGCAGGTGGAGGGGCGGCCCTCCTGGTGTGCTCGGCCTCATCCAATCGGCTGGGGCCTGGTCTCTTCCTGCCTCTGGGCGTGGCCTGAAACGCCAGGTCTTCTTGAGTCTTCAGCCCTCGGCGAGAACCTGCAGTGGCCTTTCTCCCATTCTTGAGCCTTCAGACTCAGGCTGGACTGAAACCAGCAGCCCTCCCGGGCCGCAGCCTGCCAGCGACGGCCCTCGGACCTGCCACTTCCCCAAGCGCCTCAGCCAGGCGTCTATGATCAATCTCTTTCCACCTGTCCTGTTGCCTGTGCTTCTCTGGGTAACTCAGACTAACACGGGCCAGTCCTTCCGTTCCTCAGGCACCCACTTCCAACGCCCACTGTGCGGGAGCCTCTGCAGGGACTCCCAGGGCACCGTCTCACCCATGAGGAGCCCACGGCCCCCTACACCCAGGGCAGTCACTTAAGAGCTGGGTGGGCCGCCCATGGCTGCAAATCAGAACCGTGTGGGCAGCAGAGAGCCGGTGGGGACAAGAGACCTGGAGCTCAGAGTCAACTCCAGTCACCATCCAAGGCCCCGGGAGCCAGGCTTCGGGAAGGAGGCTCTGACCGCACACCACCGCCTTGTGACCAGGAACCTCCTGGAGGCCTGAACCAGCTGAGCTCTCCTGTGCACACACAGCCACTGAAATCCACCCCATTGAGGAAGGCGGGTCCGTCACCTCCACAGAGCAGGGCCCTCCCCCATGGCCTGGTACTCCTCATGGCTGCTCCAGAACAAGGGACAAGTCTCCCCTGGAGCTGCGGCCACACATCTCCATGTACCTGGCAGGTGGGAAGGGGCCCCCATGAACAGAGCCCGAAGCCCTGGCTGGCGGCCCTGCCTGAGAGCCACTCCAGGCCCCTGTGGCCGCCCCGCCCCAGGCACTCACTCACCTCTGGGCCCGTCCTCCCACTACCCCCCGCCACCATCCCTGGAAGAACATCTGAGTCCAGAAGGCAAGTGGAGCCGTAGGTGGCTCTCAGCCGAGAGAAGCACGAACCCCTCCACTCCTCCTGTGCAGAGGGAGCAAGCTGCCCTTTCCTGGAGTTCAGCCCCCTCCAGCCCTGTCCCTGCTCTGACCCACAACAACTCCACAGGGGAGGCAGCAGTGAAGTCCCTGCCAGAGGCGTTGGCAGCCAGGGCGTGAATGAGGCCAAGGCGATCAGCTGGGGGATAATGTGTCCCTGGAGCATCCGGCTGAGGGCAGGCCGGGGAGGGTGTGCGCTTGCGTGTGCACCTGCGTCTGGGCCTGTGCCACTGTCAGGAGGAGGCCGCGGGGCCAGAGTTTTCTTCTGAGCTCCTCGTGCCAGCCAGGTCAGTCAGCTGCGTCTCCAGGACAGGAGGTCCTTTAGCGGCAAATCCAGCTGACCCTTGGCCTCCCCCACTCTCAAGCCAGGACAGGGGCCTGGGAGGAGCCAGTGGGTGCGTGCAGGCGGCTGACACAGCCCGGCCTGTGGGAACTGGGTGCCAGCCTGCATCCCTGCACTTCTGCCTACCGACGTCCCTAGGCCCTACCCACTTACCCACTTCTCAGCAGGGCTCTCTGTAAAGCGCTACTTCTCAGTGCAGTGCGTAGAGAGGAAGCAAGATCTCTGAGAGACCTGTTTGGAGTCTGCCAGCCCCTGGCCTGTCTGACCTACTGTGGCCCAGCAAGCGTCCGCAGGGAGGCCTGGAGCTGCGCTGGGTGGGTGGCACCTCCTCCACATTAGGGGATGCCCCAGGCCCGGCTTCCAGGCCCCACTCAGAATTCAGAGGCCAGGCAGGACCCCAGGGTCTCCGTTCTCCTTTCTCTTCAGGTTCCAGCCCAGCACTGCCTGGGAAAGCCAAGTCCCTCCTCCTGGCACCTGACAGCTCTGAGGCTGCCAGCCACAACCACACGCCTGCCCGGCACCCAGCCCCTCCCTGAGCACCCTCCTGCCCTCCACACCATCCTCAGCCACTTATCCAGCCACACCTGCCCCCTCAAGACACCTGGGACTCTCTCCACCAAATTCACCCCGGGGTCTCTACCAAAGGCAGGGTGAATGAATAACGGGAGCTTTCACTTCTTCAGCTTGAGGCACAGACCCTGGGAGCAGTATCTGGGGGCCTCAGCCGCGCCGGGTGCACCCAGTTTGCACACCTGGTGTCCTTGCATAGGCGAGCAGGCAGGAAGCTACGGCTTTGCATGGGGCCAACAGTGAAGGATTGTCTGAGTAAAACGGAGCTGGGGCGGGGCACCAGACCAGCCCAGAAGGACCCATCCCTCCACCTGGACACCCTGCTTGCATGTGGTCTTCCACTGAACCCAGGAACGTGGGGAGGACAGACGCAGTGCGGGTGTATGCAGGTTTTCTCCTCCCTCGGACGCATCATCCCATCCGTGGAGCTGAAAGCTCTCCTGCCATCCGGGGAGTGCTTGAGAATAAGAGGCTCCAAGCCAGGCAGGTCACAGGCCTCTTTCTGCCTCAGTTTCCCCCATAACAGAGAGATCACAGAAATGGAATGAGCCACTGACCTACCTACTCAAAGTGGGACCAGCCAGCACTGGGAGCTCATGGGAGGTAGACTCAGAATGGAAATCCGCCCTGTCCGGCCCCGGAGCCTGAAGGCCCTGCCGGCTGCAGCCCCCACCGCTGGCCGGGCCTCCCCAGCCTCCTCCCACAGCTAGGGTGAAAGCGGCTTGTCCTGCCTATGCTCAGGACCCCCGCGGTGCCTCGGTTGCTGGTGAGTGAAGGTGTAAGTGATGTCACATTCACGCCTTCCTGTATGTGGGGCTCCCGTTTACAGACCCGTGGTATTCACGGCTCTCCTTGTCCTCTGGGGAAGGGGAAAGGACCTTCCCAGTTCTCAGGCTAGTCCGTGGTTACAGGGCCTGCTTCCCAGCCTGCTGTGCAGAGCAGCCAGGGCCTTGGGACTCCTGAGGGTAAAGATGAGGAGGCGGGCAGCCCATGACCTCCCTGCTCCAGGAGAGCCCTGTGCACCCTAGGAGGCAGGGCGGGCAGCGGGAGGGAAGAGTGGGTGGCTCAGAGGGGCCACCAGCAAAAGGGCTCTAACCTGACCCCCAACCTGTGGGAGAGACATGACCCAGAAGGGTCCTTGGGGGGTGTGAGAGGCTGTGGGGGCAGGCTCTGTCCAGATGAGGGACCTACCTGGCGGCCCCCCTCCTTCCAGGTGGCCTCCTAGGCCCATGGTCCTAGGTACTAGGTCCACAGTGTCTCCCAAAGGGCAGAGCCCAGTGGCAAATGAAGGGCCCCAAGTAAGCCTGGGGCAGAATGGATGCCACGCACCACCCAGAGGATCCCAAGCTCCCCCTGCGGCTTGGGCCAGAGGGGCAATGCCTCAGGTGCTCCCCAAGATTGCCACATTTTAAAAACCACCAAGAAAAGGCAGGGTCTGTGGGCAGGAGGGGCCCGGGCGTGCACAGGAGGGAGAGGAATCCAGGCTCTTGGCACCTTCAGCAACCCGGCCAGCGGTGGCAAGTCTCACCCTGTGCTTGGGCTACACGGGGAGGGGCTTTTGCAAAAGGCATGTGGTTTGAAAAAGCATCCCCTTCCCCCAGAAATGTGGTCCCAGGGTCTGATTCTGTGTGATGCTGGCGGGAAGAAGGCTACTGAAAAGAACTGAAGGCTAAGGGACAGCTGGAGACACATGCGTTTGAGGACAGCCGGCAGCGGCCAGAGGAGGAAGCAGAGTCCCCAGGACCAGGCCGTTCTCTGCAGCCCCAGTCTGCTGCCTCTGCAGAGACCCACGGAGGACACGCTGGGAGTCCGGTGTCCCGGAAGCAGGTCAACTTTCCTCCACACACACCTAGCAGGGCCAAGGCTCTGAGTCACCCAGATCCTGTTAACCTGGCATGTGAGCTGCTGGCATCTCCCTTCCTGCTCAAGGAGTGCACTTCCCACGTGCCCGTGGTTTCAACAAGTGGGGGAGACCCAGACCTTGCCCAAAGTTGGCAGACACTCAGAAAGCTCGAGGGGGGCCAGACGGCAGCCTGTGTCCCAGAACAAGAGCTATGGCAGGGTCTGGGGACTGTCCCATGTCCTTGTCCGAAAGCCAACAGTGTGCACCTTGCTGCTCTTGCGAATGAGGTGGTCAAGTGGCTTGTGAGGGAACGTCTTGTGGTCTGTCCACATCCCACTGGAGGAAGCAGAAGGGCTGGCCTGGCGTGGCTCCCTCCCAGCCAGGTGCTCCGAGGGCCCCTTCCCTCCTGCCCCCAGCACCAGGCTGCATGCGGGCCTTTCTGTGGCTCATCTCTGACCACCTAAGAGCACCAGGACTTGACACGTTCAGTCTACGAGTCGACGAGGCCATCGGCAGCACCCACCAGGAAGTGGATTCCCACTCAGGGAGACAGCTAGATCAAGGATTTGTCAGCACAATACCTCCAGGAAGTGGATCATACTCATGGAGACAGCTAGATCAAGGATTTGTCAGCACAATATTGATCAGTTAACTTTTCATTCTGCAATGGCCTGAGAAAAGCTTTACAAATTGGATGTCAAAACAACCTGGAAGCAAAACTGTAACGGGGCTTGGTCAGCCAAGGGGTGCTTCAGAGCCTGGAGGAGCCCCTCGCTGGGCTCCCGCACTGCAGTCAGCTGGTCTGGCAAGGAGAGCACGTCCATCCACTCAGCCGCTCTTCACCTGGCCCAGCCTGCCCTGCCTGCCTCATGCCCAACCAGCTCTCTACAGTGGAAGGCACTTGCCCAGCACCTGCTTCAGGGGCCACACCCAGTGAGCCACAGATTAGGTCACGGCCACTTGGGAGGGAAGCTCCCTCATGAAGAATTTTCCAGGCACCACCTGCTGACCTTGCCCAGCAGGAAAGCAGGGCACAGCCTGGTGAGGGCAGTCAGGGCAGCCCAGTGCAGTCAGTGTCCAGGTCTCTCTCTCCCTCCAGCAGCAAGGGGAAAGTCGAGCTGGGTGGTCTCCACCCAATGGACATCCTACTGGTACCCTGAGATTACTGACAACCCAGAACAGACACTCTGGCTCCATAACCGCGGACCCCCCGGCTGCCCACCCCCCGCAGTTGCCTTTTGCCTGTTTAAGAACAGAGTGTAAAACAGTGACGAGCCCAAGCCTAGATCAGACGAACCTGGAGTCAGACCTCCTCAGCACTCAGGAACTGTGTGGCCCAGAGCGAGTCACTTCACCTCTTGGTGCCTCAGTTTACTCATCTATGAAGTGGGAGTGGCAGCGGTCACCTCATGAGGTTGCTGGGGGGCACATTCCAGCTCAGCCCCAGCCTCTGCTGTCACTGCCCTTGCTACTGTTACAGAGTCACAAGCGGAGCCCGCTAAGGCCAAGGGACAGTGCTCCGAGATCCATGCGCCCCACGCTGCTGGGAGTGAAAACCTGGCAGACGCCAGGCTCCACAGAGCCAGTTTCTGATGAGAGGAGGTAACCCGAGTTCGAAACAGCACAGCTGAGGAGCAGCGGCCGACAAGCTGGTGGCCTAGCTGTGGAAAACTACTGAGCTCAGCGTCTCCAGACTGAATTGGGCTGCACAGCCAGTTCCCACGGCAGCCCCAAAGAGGGCCCTGCACGCCAAGCGGGGGACCCTAGCCTGAGGGTTCACCAACCTCGCGGAAGCCTCGCTGGGCTTCCCTCTCCCCTCCGGGCGCCGGTGCGGAAGGCGGCTTCTCCCTGGCAAGTGGAGCCGCGTGTGCTCCACTCTAGGGCAGGTCTAGGGGGCTAAGCTGCCCGCGCCTTCCTTTCCATCCTCCCTGGGCTGGGGCGCCCATCGGCACCCGACCCTCTGCTTGCACCTGGGGGGCGCCCGGGTACCCCAGCCACGGCCTGGACGTCGCGTGGAGGGGCAGGGAAAGGGGCGCCGCCACTGCCGGGGACCAGCCCCGTGAGTCCGGCCGGCCGCAGGGGCCTCTCCGCCCGCGCTCCGCCCCCCTCACCCCGGAGGTGTCTGAGCGCCTCTGGCGCAAACAAAGCCCGGCCGTCCCCGAGAAACTTCCGCGCTTGAAGATTTCCTCAACTTGGCAGCCGCCGTGGCCGCAGGTGGGTGAGGACGCGGAGACGCGTTCGTCCCCGGCCGGACCCGTGGGGCCTGCGCCTGAGTGTGCTCCCGGCCACCTGCCCAGGTCCCCGGCCCCGGCCACCCCGACAGGCCCCGCGGAGCCCCCGTGCTCACCGCCTCCCCTCCGCACCCGCACAGCGGGGGCCCCTTCGCCTCGCTCCGCCCGCGGGCCACTGGGGAGCGCCCCACCTGCGCAGCTGGCAGCGGCGGGCGGCGAATTTCGCCTCCGATCCCGCCCGGTCCTGCCCTCCCCCGCGGAGAGGCTCGAGGCGCTCGGCCGGTGCCCAGGCCTCCCGCCCCCGCGCGCATCCCCGCGGCGCACCAGCCCTGGCCACGATGGAAGCACCTGCCGCGCTCCTGCGCCAGCAGGTCCGGCCCTGTGCTCCCCGCTCCCGGCGCACTCACCGTCCGTCCCGAGGCCCGGCCGCAGGGCTGCGCTCCACGCTCTGACCGCCGGGCCGCCCGCGCCGCTTCATTCATCCGCCCCGGCCGCCCCCGCCGCAGAGGGAAGGGCGGGGCTTCCAGCGCCGCGCGGCCTCACCCCACAGCCAATGGCTGAGCCGTCCGGGCCGCCCACGAGGGAGCAGCGGCGGGAACGCGCGGCGGGGACCCGGCTTCTCCCTCTGCAGCGCCGCCGCTCGGAGCCGGCCCCGGCCGCCGCTTCCCGAATTCCCGCTCCAGCCCCAGGGCCCGCATCGCCGCCGCCGCCGGGAGGCCGAGAACGCGCGCGGGTGACGCCACCCCGGGCCACGCGGCGAGGCGGTTCCGAGCGGACTCGGGATTCGCTCCCTGGCGCGGTGGGACCCGGTGGAGGGGAGCCGCCGAGTTTCGGCCCCGCCCTTCGGAAAGGTCGCCGCCCTGTCGGGGCCGCGTGGGGCCGGCGGCGGAGGGGCTGGGGCGCCACGGGCAGCTCTGGGGAAGGTCCCCGCTGGCCCGGCCTGACCCACCTGAGCGCTCGGCTAGGCCGGCGTGGTTGCCTGGGAACCCGGGGAATCTCTGGCCCGTGGCCGTTTCCATAACACCATCCTCTTATTCGCTTTAGCCCTGAGGCTGGAATGGCCACGTTGGCCACGTTCCCTTCTGCAGCGGGCCCTGTTTGAATTCTTGCCCTGCTCCCTGCCTGCTCCAGGCCTCCGAGCCTCAGTTTCCTTGTCTGTAAAATGGGGTCTATGACGGAGCTTCCTCGAAGGGGATGAGACGGAAGATGTTAAATCATGTCAGAGCTCATAACTGTCGCCGAGTATTCACAGGTCACCACAATCCCACTCCATGAAGCTTCCCTTTTAGTGTCAGTGAAACTAATTTATTTTTAAAAAAGTTTATGAAAGTGTGTGTGTGTGTGTGTGTGTGTGTGTGTCTCCTGAGGTGTCAGGTAAGGGAGCAAGGACCCCCCCATGGCCCCAGGCTAGTGAGGAGGTCCCCATGGAACCATGGAGGCGGTGCCAGCAGGACCTGGCCTTGCCCTGTAGCGTGGGGGGCATTCACCGTGGACAGGGGATGGAGCTGCTGGAGCTTATGGAAAAGGCCCACGACCCCACGCGGTTATTTATGAAACGGTTTTCCGTCCTCCGGGCTTGAGGTTGGTGTGCACTCGCGTCTGGTCCTGGGACCCCCCCTGGTGTGTCCTCAGGGCTCCCGCTGTCCCCAGGCCACCCTCCACTTCTAACCTGCTGCTCTTGGGTATCTGCTTCCATTTGTGACACTGTCCTTTAAGAGAAAGAAATGAGCCACCATTGTTCCAGGATGGAGAGGGCCCCTCCCGGAGGGCGAGGCGCAGCTGCGGGGGCTCAAGGCCTGCCAGGAGTGGAAGGTGCGCACTGGAAGGGCTTCCCCTGCAAGCGGGAAACCGGGCTTCACTGCAGACCTGGCCTCAGTGTGGAGTCCGTGGAGAGGAGCCTTTCTAAGCAGACCTGACAGCAGGGGCCTGTGAGAGGTAGTGAGCTCCCTGCTACAGAAGGCATGCAAGCAGAGGTCGTCATCTTCTGGTGATGACGCTGGAGAAGCACTCTAAATGTCAGAAGCAAGATTCGACTCTTCAAAACTGACTTCTGCTTTCTATCCCCTGAAACCATTATTCACACAATGCTCTTCCCTTAAACAATCTGTGTATTTTATTAAAAGGATACATTTAGTTTTAAAAAGGTAGTAGGTTAGTGTCAATTGCTATAGAAAGGTGACCATAAAAATAGATAAAAAGAAACAAAGTGGTATTAAATTCTAGCCAGATACTGCTGCCCGTGGAGTGCTCCCAGCCTCCGACCTGCCTCAGACCCCGCCAGGCATTCTGTGGTATTCCTGCGTAGGCACCATTGGAAAGATAAATCCAGAGCAAACATTTCGGGTACATGAATGCAAAATACAAGCCCGCAGTCCTGTCCTCACAGGCAAACCCTGGTGCCCAGGCTCCCCAAGAGGCCCCCAGGAGTGCCAGGAGGCCTTCACTCAGGCCACCCCTGTGCGAGCTGGCTGAAGGGTCCTGGAACAGGGCATGAAGAGGTCTGTGGGTCTGGCCCATGGTGGGTGCATTGGCACCAGCTTTCGGGAGCCGACTCTGCCCTCGGTCTTGCCCTAGAGGACTCGGGGTCAGCTACAGAGCACAGCAGCGTCTTGGAACAAGGCCAGCCCGAGTACGTGCCCTGAAATATTCTGAACTCCGTAAGTTTATCCCTGGAGGGCTTTTTTTCTTTTTCTTTTATTTGAAGAGGAAACAAAAGAAGAAGAAAGGGGCTGGGTGAGGTGGCTCACGCCTGTAATCCCAGCCCTTTGGGAGGCTGAGGTAGGTGGACCACAAGGTCAGGAGTTCTAGACTAGCCTGGCCAAAATAGTGAAACTCCGTCTCTACTAAAAGTACAAAAAATTAGCCAGGCGTGGTGGCAGGTGCCTGTAATCCCAGCTGCTTGGGAGGCTGAGGCAGGAGAATCACTTGAACCCGGGAGGCGGAGGTTGTAATGAGCTGAGATCATACCACTGCACTCCAGCCCAACAACAGTGTGAGACTCTGTCTCAAAAAAGAAAGAAAGAAGGAAAGAAAGAAAAAGGAAGGAAGGAGAGAGAGAGAGGAAGGAAGGAAAGAAAGAGCCAACCCTCGGGCTCCCCTGTGGCCTTGTGGGGCCGCACTGCTGCCTGTCCAGGCCGCTTCAGGAGACTTGGAACACATGCTGCCTGCGTTTATAGCCAATGACTGTTCCCTGACATCATCCGTAAGGGCGCCCCAAATAGCTGGGAAGTGCCAGCCCTCTCTCTTTATGGACATTGTCACTTGGAGGAAAATCGATCTCAAGATCAGAAGAGAAGTAGAGAGAGAGAGAGAAATGTGGTCAGGCTGGGGGCCAGTCAGTGGCCAACCGAGAAACAGAGGTGGGTCCCGGCACTTCCGCCCGAGGGTCCAGCCTGGAACTCATCATTCCTGGCTTTGACCAGGAACAGCATCCAAAAAATGATCTCACTTAGCTGTTAACACTTGATTAGGAGAACACCTAAAATCCTGCTCATGTTTTTGTGCTTGTTTTTGTTTTGTGGCCATATTACTGTTTTCTATGAATTTTGCACATGTATTAGTCGACTCATCTGAGACTGTCTGTCCTTCCTTGACTTACCAAAACAAATGGCCATTTCAGATAGTGGAAAAGTCTCAGAAATGAAGGTTTCAAAGTCTCAGGCTGTGGCCATGCGGTGGAGGCTCTAGAGGAAGTTTCTAAAACATATTTAAAGTTATGACTGCACTGTTTTGCATGAGAAAGAGGATTTTGCTGAAGCTTGAAGGTGATCAGGCTGCAGGCAGGCGAGACGTGGCTTGAAGTCCCCAGGTACAGAGAGACACGGTTCAGTCTATTAAATTCTGTGATCAGGTGAGGAGTTCTGATCATGGTGCCACCCACATATGGGCTGGTGGCTGGCACACAGCTTAGAAAGAAGAGAAGCACAAGGTCAGAGTGGCCCCAGGAAAAATCCCAGCCCAGAGTTCCACAGATGTTTGTGATGGAGAAGCTTTGTGGGAGAATTAAGATTGTCAGGTTAGGGAAGGCCACGGGTGGCTGGGAGGCTCTTTGGTAGCAAAATTCCATGGTTGATAAAAAGCATTTTGTCTCTTGGAAATGGTCAGTCCATCCTGTGGTGAGCCCCTTTGGAGCAGGGTGTAGCTGGAGAGCCCAGCCTGCTGGCCATGCCGCAGGCTAGGCACCGACTTTCCCCAGCTTCCCTTTCTGCTCTTCCTGGTGACCTGAGCCTGTGGGGCACACAGCAAGCCCTCCGTGGGACCAAGATCTCCATCTTCCATCCACTCCCCTTTGCTGGCCTGTGATGTGACCTGAGGCGCTGGCCCCACTGAGCTGTGCCAGCGCCAAACGCCGTCCACCATCTGGGGACAGTAGCCTAGCAATCCAGAGCAACAGAGGCCTCCCACCGTCCTCCCTCCCGCCATCCTCCCTCTGCGTCTCCCAGAGCACGATGACTCCAGGGAAACAGATTCGATTCAATATTCGTCTGTTTCAGAGAATCTGTCATAATTAAAAGTGCCTACCAGGGAGTCTGATTCCGTTGCACCTGGCCTGAGGTCTCAGGCGTTCTTCCAAAATGGTGGTGGATGGTGGGAACTCTCCCCGGGATTATAGACAGCCAGATAAATCACATGTGAATAACATGCATTTCACCTGCCTACACGAGGTGGCCTTCTTGGTGGTGGGGGTGGAAGTTTTGTTCCAGGAGAACAGAGACCATCATTCACAAACACCGGGGCCCATCGAAGCTCAGGCTTCAGCTTCTAAGGGCAGGCAGCTTCATTAGGTTATCATATTCTCTTTAGAAGCCACCTTCAGATTTCTGTGTGTTCAGAGCCTGCTATTAGAGATTAGGTTTGGGATAGAAAATATTGGAGTCTGGACTTCCCTGCCTGGCCGGACAGTCTGAGCTCTGAGACATGATTTGAGGACAACTGGGGTGCCCTAGGTTTCAGGGGACACAGATCAGCCAACTGGGGAAAGGGCCACTGAATGCCGGTGGCTCCGTGGCACGGGCACGTGGAGCTGCAGGAAGAGACGTGCTGGCTCCCGGCACCTGCGGAGCACCAGCCCTGTCCACAGCCTCTCTAGAAGGGTCATCTGGATTTCACTGGGGCTCTGCTTGTGTGGTCTCCTGCACACACTCTTAAGAAGAGGCAAATGTCTGCCAGCCCGAGGGCGTCTGGAGCTGCCCAGGTCTGCCTGGCTCCTGAGCCTGCCCACAGGTCTGGGAGTGGAGGTGTTCACAGGGTTCACTTGGCTGGGATCTCGCAGTCCGGAAGGGCCTCGCGTTAGGTAAGTGATGTCCTTAGCTTCCAATACGACTGTGCGTGTGGTCCGGGCCTGCTGGAGCACACACCCCGTCAAGTCCCCGCTGGCTCTCATCCCGCCCGCCCGGCGTGACTAGCAAGGCTACATTGCATTGAGGGCGTTCATGTTAAAAGCATTAAACGCAAACACGGGCATCATTGGCGATTGTTTGCAGCCCTCTTTGGGCATTCCTTCCCTCATGTTTCATTTGCTGGGACTTTGGCAAATGGAAGTGGGCAGTCCCTGTCCCCATCCAGGGCCCTGGCACCTGCCCCACCAAGCTGTCACCTCAGAGGAGCTAGGAGTTTTGGAGCGTTCTCTGAGGACATGGACACCCCCGAGCAGCCTTACTCACTTGGGGGTGAAATGAAGGTGACCTGCCCTGCCCTTTCAAAGCTCCCTGACAGCATGCAGAGTTCCCTGGTCGTGTGCAGAGCTCATTAATGGGGGACGTCAGGTGAGAGAACCCAGAGGCACAAAAGCAGGGATGCCTGCAGGTCCCCGAGAGTCCTTCCTGCACGGTGTCTGCTGTCCACGGGGCCCGTGACCCTGGAAGGCACCATGACCATGTCCATCTTGTGCCAACCTGCTCTGCCCTGGAACTTGCTGCCAGGGGCTGTGTGAAGTGTCAGAGCTAGTGAACAATATTTAAGCCTACATAGGAGCAAGGAAATCTTCCAAAACTTTCTGTGGCTGGGTGCCATGCAGTCAGCATCCTGCAGGCAAGCCGGACCCTTTCCCACATAGGAGAATTTTCATTTTCCCCATCACAGGGTAGAAGTAGGATTTGCTGGCTCACTGAGAGGCCTGGATGTTCTACTTAAACCCCAGGAACGTGGAGCTCCAGAGGAGATTAGAAGAGCCAGCTCAATTTCCTGAGCCCAGATGGTTTGTTCCATCTGCAGGAAGGGGTGGCCCCTGCCCGCCGGGCCGGGCTGAGTGGCCTCTGCAGTGCACTCCCCCGGGTGCCTTCCTGGCCTTCCCGGCCTTCCCCATCCCCCGGCCCCTCCTCTGGTGGGGGCTGGAGCCAGGCCTGCTGGGCCCCTCTGTGCTGTCACGGAGGCTTGAGTCCCCCAGAAATGCTCCCACAAATCCTTCCAGGCGTTCTAACCACACCGCCAAGGTCGCCACAAAACCTGGTCATTCCTCGTGTCTGGCTGCCTCCTCATGCCCGAACCACCCTCCCCTCCTCTGCCGTCCTCCTGGGCAGACTCCCACCTCGGCCCCTGAAGAGGCAGCCACACCCCCCTTTCCTCCCCACAGCTAATCCCGCTCCCTGCCCCCAACCCTGGTCCCCGTCCTAAAATGACGAGACCTCAGTTCGTCCTGCCCTGTTTGCTCTGCCTCCTCGGAGGGACCCCAGGAGACCAGCTTCAGGGCAGGCCCAGCCTGGCCACACCCTGGCCTCTGTGGCCATCTGTGTCCTGCCCACCCCAGGCCATGTCTGCAGCGAGGCATCCTCCAAGTTCCGCCATCGGAGGCCTGTGCCAGGCAGTCTCTATGTGCCCCGGGGGCTGCCATGCGTCTCTCGAACTGCACCCCCAGACCAGGACATGGCCCCGGGCCTCCTCCTCGGACCCGTGTGGCCCTCTCCTGCTGTCCCATCTCACCACGTGACCTGAGCGTAAGCCTGGAACCCCAGGGTCCCTGTTCTCCGCCAGAGCCCCATGTTTTGCGGCTGCAGAGTCTGCTTCCAGAACATACCTCCAGCCTTGCACTCCCCACTTCTGTGTTCTCCTTTACCCATGCCCCCACCCCATCCCCTCGTGTCCCGCCAGTCTCCTGGCCTCCGCCTGTGCCAACGTCAAAACCCACTCCCCATGCAGCGCCCGGAGGAGCCTTAGGCACAGAAGGTGGGCCTCGTCCTCCGTGCCAGCCCAGCTGTGGCTCCCCTTCCCTGTCCACATGCACAGACCTGCGAGGCCGGCCGGGCTGCACTCTCTGTTGTCCCTCTGGGCTCCTCAGGCCCCAGGGACCCGTTGGGCCTCCCCACACATCCCCAGGAGGTTGTCCTGCTCCACCCAGGCCAGAGCCTGTGCTTTTCACCCTCCTCCATCACTGAGATTCTGGGCAAGGACTATTTCCCATCAGAACACGGCTGGGCACACCTGCAGCGCTGAGCGAAGAGTGAGCCACCCCGGCTGGGCCTGCGCCTCTGCTCCTGGGCCAGGCCTCAGTTCACTGCCACGTCTTCAGCACCCTCACTGGGCCAGGCCTCAGTTCACTGCCACATCTTCAGCACCCTCACTGCGCCCTCCCCAGAGTCCCATGCCAGGGGTTCCTGGGAGGCCCTGGATCTGGCTCAGAGAGCCCCGTGTCCCTGCCCTCCTCAGGCCCAGCCCCCTCTGCAGCCTCCCCGCCGCTGCCTCACGCCCTCCTCTTCCCCCACGGGCTACTACAGGCTCAGCTTCGGGCTGTGGGCTCTTCCTCTCCCTCTCTCTGTCTGCCTGTATCTTGCTCTCTGCCTCCTCTTTTTGTTCCAGGAATTGTATTTATTGCAAAAGCAACATTACAACAGTATTAAAGGAAATTTTTAGAGGGGAATATTTGCTGAAGGCCTGAGGACGCGAGTCCGCAGGGATTTCCTCCTGTCCACATTCTCCTCCAGTCTTGCCCAGCAATGGCCAGTCATGCCACCCAGCTCCGGACGGGCTCGCCTCTGCACTGTGTGGCCAGCATTTTCCACTGCACTGCAGCCCCACACCCCTGTGTGGACACACGGCTCTCCGCCACCTTCCCCGTTTTGTCCACACAGGCTGACGTGTTTGTGCTGTTCCTTGTCCTGGGGAAATGTCTCAGAGGTCCCCAGGGAGCTGGCAAAGGTGCTATCAGCAAGGACTGGGTGTGGCATAACCTGACCTTTCGGGAGAATGACCTACTTTGCCTGTCAACAGAAGGAATGCACATGACCCTGGCCCAGCCAACTCCAAACAGGCTGGCGTCCGCCAGTGGGGAGCCGTCGAGTGATGGGTGACAGTGTGGGAGAGGTGGGCATTACTGAGGGAGAAATGTCTCAGCCACGCTGCCGTCCCAGAGAGCAGGTACACAGCAACGTGGAGCCCTGAAACTGTGGCGCTCTTTCCAGGAGGGGGACGCTGGGGAGCCATGGGCACAGGGCAGGGGACAGGCGCCACCTTCTCCGGGACGCCCCTCACGTGGTCCAGTGAGCACCTGTCTCCTTGTCTCACAAAGGCCGAGGGGGAGGCTCGGTGTTTCTCTGGGCAGGCCTGTCCCAAGCCTGGGTGCATTCCTCCTGGGTGGGTGCTGGCCCCATGGGTGGCCCCTGGCACCCAGCAGGTATCACCTCAGTCACTGCCCAGGGCGCCTCTGCCCTGAGCCAGGCGTCTCCCAGGATGGTCCAGCAGGGGTTCCCGCCAGCTCCTCCCACCCTCACTCTGCTTTTGTCTCTCTCTGTCTCCCGCCCCTCCCCCCGCACGACCAGCGATGTCACCATCCAACACAGGGCACGGGCCCTCCCTCTCTTCCAGGCCCCGACCCCCGTCCAGGCCTCCCGTTGGCCGGCTTGCCCCTGTGTTCCCCAGCTCAGTCCTGGAGACTCATGCCCCCTGCACCCCTGCTTCCCACCGGCAGGAGGATGGACCCGGAACCCCAGGCCTGGAGCCCCCAGAGAAGGTGCCCCCCCCCACCACTGTGGCTCTAGCAAGGCCTCTGGATGGGAGTGGGATCCCAGGACAGAGAGGCACTGGGCTGGCGGGGCAGGCCAGGCAACATGGGACAATTTTCGGGAGAGAAGAAGCGGGTATGCTGGGAGCTTCAGGAAGACCGTCTGGGGCGGGTGCTGGGGACCCCGGCTGGGCCTGGCCATCCTCAGCCAACTTCCCCGTCTCCTGGCTGCTCCCAGGTGGCAGGCAGGGGCACTTGGCATTTGGTGAGCCCAGCCCTGCCTCTGCCCCTCCCCCGGAGCCCTTCCCTGAGCCCGGTAGCCCCTCCCACTTGTCCGCAGAGCTGAGGGTCTGGGATTATTCCCCTCCTGTTCTGACCGCACATTCTCTCAGTCTTAGGAAATGACGTGAGTGGCCGCTGCGTGCGCCAGAGCTGCAGGGGGAGGGGGGCTCGGTGCTGGGGGCACGGTAGGTTCCCAGGCCCCATATCAGCCTCTCTCAAGCCTGAATTTGGGAGGTCGGGGCCAGTGAGGGCAGTCTCCGGCGCGCCCCCGCCCACGGCCCCTGACTCCCTGCCTTTGAGGAGCTTCAGGCTTCAACTTTGAATTAATTCATTTTTAAAAAATCAACAAATAAAAATGCCACATAAAGCGATCAACGTGTTTCTCGACGCACGCATGCTCTGAAATGGCTAGATTAAGGGGTTAGCGCAGTCATCCCTCACTTACGAACATTTTTTTGTGGTGAGAACATTTAAAATCCACTCTTTCCAATTTTTAAGTATACATTACTAACTCTAATCACCACGTTGCACACCAGAGCTCCAGAACTGACTCATCCTGTGACTGAAACTCTATGCCCTTCAGCCAGCATCTCTCTCCTGCCCTCCAGCCCCGTAACCACCCTCTTGCTCTCTGTTTTATGAGTTCAACTTGAATTTCAGAGTCCATATGGAAGTGGATGATGTCTGTCTGTGCCCGGCTTATTTCACTCAGCTTAATGTCCTCCAGGTTCATCCATGTTGCTGCAAACGACTGAATCTCATTCTCTTATTCTGTTTTCTTTTTCTTTTTTTGAGACGGAGTCTTGCTCTGTCTTTCAGACACCATCACAGCTCACTGCAACCTCCATCTCCCTGGTTCAAGTGATTCTCCCGCCTCAGCCTCCTGAGTAGCTGGGATTACAGGAGTGTACCACCACACCCAGCTAATTTTTGTATTTTTAGGAGAGACGAGGTTTCACCATGTTAGCCAGGGTGGTCTCAAACTCCTGACCTCAGGTGATTCCCCCCACCTCGGCCTCCCAAAGTGCTGGGGTGACAGGTGTGAGCCCTGCGTCCAGCCTCATCTCATTCATTTTTATGGCTTAGTCGTCCTCCGCTGTGCGTCTATACCACACATGTGAAGCGCTGTCATGTGCTGCTGGACACTCGGCTGCTTTCATGCCTCGGCTGTTGTGAGCAGTGCAGCAATGAACCCGGGGTGCTGCTGTCCCCTCGAGGTGCAGATTCCACTTCCTTTGGGTGCACCCTCAGCAGAGGGATTGCTAGATCTCAGGATAGTTGTAGTTTTAATTTTCTGACAAACTACCATTGTGTTTTCCATAATGGCTGCACTAATTTACATTTCCACCCACAGCGCACAAGGGTCCCTTTTCTCCACGTCCTCCCCAGCGAGCTGCCTTTCGTCTGTAATTTCCCTCTGAACAGGTGTGAGGCAATAGCCGGTTTGGTTTTGATTTGCATTTCCCTGCGGAGCTGTTGGGAGCATTGGTCATATGCCTGTTGGGCATTCGCCTGTCTTCTTTGGAGAAATCCCTGTGGAGGCCACTGGCCCGTCTTAAAATTGAGTTTCTTGTTTTCTCGCTGTGTGATCCCACATCTACCTGGACGTCTGTTCCTTGTTGGATGTACGACTGGAGACATTGCCTCCCGCCCGGCCCAAGGCCCTCTCTTCCCTCTGCTGGCTTTCTTGCCGCGCTGAAGCCATGTGATCTGATGACTCTCGGGGTCTGTCTGTGCGCCTTTGTTTTGGGCTCACATTTCCAGGGATTTCTTAAGAGTGCAGCTGCACTCACTGTCCGTGGGAACACACGATGCTGCAGCTGCTGTGGAAAGCGGTAGGGCTGTTTCTCAAAAAAATTAAAAATCCAGCTCCACTTCTGGGTATATACCTCCCAAAACGGAAAGCGAGGACATGAGGCGCTGTTCGCCCACCCCTGCTTGTAGCAGCAATATTCACAGTCACGGAAGGTGGACACGCCACGGTGTCTCCAGACAGAGGCACGGATCCCTAAATCCCGGTCGGTCCACACAGGGGGCTGACACTCAATCTTAAGACCAACGGAAGTTCTGACACCTGCCACAACATGGGTAGACCTGGGGACACAAAGTTCGGTGAACTCAGCCAGTCACACAGGGACAAGTATGGCAGCATGAGTGTACTTAGAGGAGGCCCCTAGTGGCGTTCACTGAGCCCGACGGTAGGACGGGGGTTGCCAGGGCTGGGGCAGCCATGTTCACTGAGTAGAGTTTCGAGTGTGCAGGATGGACAGTGTTTTGGAAGTGGATGTTGGCGATGAGCCCACATGTGAGTGTGCTTGGTGCCACTGAACTGGGCACCTAACCGCCACGAAGGCAGGGTTGGCTGCAGCGTCTGGAGCAGTGCCGTCACACTGGCTGCAGCAGGGAGGTGCTGGCGGTGCTGGCAGGAGTGGCTGCGGGAGCGGCAGTGGCGATGGCAGGACTCCTGCAACCCATGACCCCGAGGCAGGTGGCTGCACCACCCCACACTAGCGAGGCAGGGCAGGACACAGTCCCAGGCCCAGGGCCTCCAGCACAGCCTCAGCCTCACTCCCCGCCGTGTCTCAGGAGCCCGTGAGCACTTGGCTGAAGGCATAGTGGGACTTGTGTGGCCGGCCCAAGGTTCATGTGTTCAAGGCTGGTAGAGGCCACCGCAGGGAAGACAAGGAGAGGAGGCAGGCAGTCCCCTCCCCCGGGAGCCCCCAGAGCCCACTGCCCCTGGGAGCCACCGCAATGGGGCCGGGCCAAGTTGCCCGCTGGCAGGAAAGCAGCATGGTTGGGCATGGAGGGGTCCTGAGGCAGAGCTGGGCCCCAGGGCGGTGCCTCGCTCCACAACGCCAGCAGGAGCTCCCAGCAGAACTGCAGCCGCCCAAGCTGCAGCTGCCACCCAGGCACCTCTGTGCTCTGGGAGCTGGGGGCAGGGAGCAGGCAGGAGCCCGGCCTTCCCGGCACTGCTACAGCTGCCCAAGTCACGGCTGTGGACCCAGGCATCTCTGTAAGCTCGGGGGCCCGGGAAGGCTCCCCTGTCCCCACAGGCTCGGAAGTGGCTGCTCCCACTGCCGGCACCCGCCCTGATCATGGAGCAAAGTTGAGGCTGAGCCTGGGCACCGTTGCCACCCAGCGGGTGTGCACACATCTGGGGCAGTGCTCTCATGCCAGCCCCCTGCCACCTTGACCCCGTCTGGACTTCAGGCATCAATGAGCACAGGAGGGAGGCTGAGGGGGGTGCTGGGGCAGCTTCGTGCTGACCCGCAGGTGCCAATTGGCACAATCAGCCTGTGTGCCATGGACAGCAGCAGATCGGCTCCTGGTGGAAATGGGTGGGTCTCTGGTGAAGCCCCACCTTCAAGCCAGGGAGGGCCTGAAGCCTGGAGGCTGGGCTGCTGGTCCCACGGACCAGAGTGGGAACTTACAGAGCCTTCTCCAGGCCCGTTCACGGCTGCCCATGGGCCAGTCGCACACACTTCCTCCCCTCTGGGGCCCAGAAAACATCCCGGACTCAGCCGACCCAGAAGAGAGGATGATGGGACGGCCAGCTGCAGAGGCGCTGCCGCGGCGGGTCTCCCTGAGCTGTTCCAACACTCAGGAAACCTCCTCCGTCCTGCTCAGCCTCCACTGGTCCGTGTTCCTCATTCTTCCTGCTCGCAGGACCAGAACTGGTGACTCACCAAATGTTGGGGCTGAAAGAGCTGTAACACACACAGGGCCAGAACACGCCCCTTGCTTACCACACTGTGGGTGACAAGGAGAGCAGAGAGAAGGGGAGGAGAGCTGTGGCCTTTCGGGGAGCCCAGACCTAGAACAACCAGAGCCAGGGCTGTGACACCCTCTTTAGGGCCCGCAGGTCCCGGCGGCTCCAAGCTTCCTGGTGCCACCACGTTCCCCAGTGTCAGGCATGGAAGCTGCTTATGGCCCGCCTGGTCCAGCTGCAGCCTCGCAGGGAGCTGGTGCCCATGCTGGTGCCTGGAGCTGCCCGCCCCGCTGCAGCTAGCATGCCTGGCCAGATCCCACACTTGCTCACACACCCCTTGCCACTCCGTGGCTGGCTCACCCTTGGCAGGCATGGGATCCAGGCCGGCAGCACGGGCTGAGTGCCACCTGCCAGGCCTAGTGGGCAGAACAAGCCCAGCAGGTCCCAGCAAAACTCGGGCAAAGGTGCCACCAGCCACAGAGACTCCTAGCTGGCAAAGCGACACCCCAGGGATCCCATAACAGTAGGAACTTTTATGTTACGTGTTTTTAAAAACACGCCGGAAGACAGGGCCCCCCCACACTGCTGGTGGGGTGCAGAGGTGCTGTCTATGGAAGCTCAGCAGCTTCTTCCCAAGAGGAGCACACACCTGTTGTAGGATCCGGCAAACCTGGCCCACGAGAACTGAGACCGCACAGCCACACAAAGCCTGAACACAAATGCGTGCAGAGGGTTTATTCGGAAGTGCCCCAAACTGGATGCAGCCATAGGCCCTTTCCCTGGGGTCGGAAGGAGAAACTGGAGCGCCTGTACAGCAAAGCAAAACCCTGTTGCTCTGTCACTTGCTTTACTTACACATTTATTTATTGACTTATTTAGGGATGGAGTCTCACTGCACTGGAGTGCGGTGGTACAATCTCGGCTCTCCGCAACCCCCACCTCCCAGGTTCAAGCGATTCTCCTGCCTCACCCTCCCAAGTAGCTGGGATTACAGGCACCCATCCCCATGTCCGGCTAATTTTTGTATTTTTAATGGAGGCAGAGTTTCACCATGTTGGCCAGGCTGATCTCGAACTTCTGGCCTCAGGTGATCCTCCTGCCTAGCCTCCCAAAGTGCTGAGATTACAGGCGTGAGCCACTGCCCTGGCCTTACACCTTAATTTAAAAACCCTGTGTGTGTGTGTATACATATATACCTTACTTCATATAATACCCTGTTTATATATATGCATAAATAATACCCTGTTTATATATATATATACATATGTGTATGTGTGTATACGCCTTACTTTACAATGATTTTTTAAAAACTGCCTGCACTAGGCCTTTGCTTTGCGAGGCACAGGCTGGGGCAGTGTGTGCAGCTGCTTTGCCCACAGGCTTGGGATTAGCAGGCTTGGATTGGATTATTGGCTTTGAGAGATACCTGCTGTGTGACCTTGGGCAAGGCGTCTCAATCTCTCCGAGCCTTGGGATTTTCATCTTTAAAATGAAGTTAATAAGAACATCAAGGTCATAGGGCTGTTGGGAGCACTGATGCCACAACACTCAGAAAGGGCTGCGCCTGGCGGGCTCAGGGCCAGGTGACCACAGGGATCCACTCACTCCACAAAGTGCCTGGAGCTCTGCAGGGGGCTGGGTCCTGGGCTCTGGGAATGTGGATCTCCCAGGGCACTCGGGGAAGATGGGTCAGACAGGAAGGTGAACACACAAGTAGTAAACTTAAGTAGTGATGAGACGTACAGGGAAATCTCACAGACCTACCTGGCCAGGGGTGGGTGGCACAGGCCTCTCTCAGGGGTGGCATTTAGGCAGAGACCCCAGTAGTCAGCAGATGGCTGGCCAAAGTACACCCTAGGAGCGGCAGCAGGAACACAGGCCCTGGGGGCAGGCACAGAGGCCCCTGAGTGGTCGGAACAGAGCAAAGAAGGGCCGGGTGGGGCCCTGCGGGAGTTCCTGGTCTCTGGGGCTACTGTGGATCTCACAGCGGGATCAAGGGGCTGAGAGGTTTTCTGTGCCTGGATCTTGGCCCTGGCCGGATGGCAGGTTTTACGCTTGGCTGAGTGAGGCAGGGGCCACTTCCTGGACCTGGCTGACCCAGCTCCTAGTGACAAATTACTCATGCCTGGCTGCATCAGATTAGGGAAATGGAAAAACCCCAAGAGTGCTAATAAGCATTGTCATTGTAACCTTCGTTATTTACATCTCTAAATGACCCGAGAGACATTAACTTCCACAGTGGTTTGGATGTGTCCCCACAGAAGCTTGTGCTGGAAACGTAATCCCCATTGCGACGGCACTCGGAGGTGTGGCCTGGTGAGAGGTGACTGGCACAGTGAATGGATTAGTGCCGTGATCTTGGGAATAGGTTCCTTATCGAAGAGGAGTTCAGCCTCCTCCTGCTTTCTGTCTCCTGCCCTCTCTTCCAACTTCCCTAGTGGGGGGATGCAGCATGAGGGCCCTCGCCAGATGCCAGCCCTCCATCCTAGATTGGCCAGCCTCCTGAAATGTGAGCCAGTACATTCCTGCTCTTTATAAATCATCCAGTCTGTGGTATTCCGTCGTAGCAGCACAAAACCAATGTGGACAATTCCCTCTGAGCAGGCCTCATTCCCGGCAGTAAAGGCGTGGTCTGGGGCTACTCCTGCCTCCTGGGTCTCGGCTTTCCACTTCAAGGGGGTGAGCTTGGAGTCCCAAAGCCTGTTTACACTGAGCCAAAACCCTCTCTTGCTTTGTAGGCAAACTGTGATGATGATAGTGACGATGCTGGTGACCCAGTCATGGTGTTGGTGGTTGTTATGTATAAAATTTTTCTTTTTGGTGCCGCGAAGAAGAATTGTCCTGGGACAAAGGATCTCTCAGCAAAGCAATTCTTTTTACTTCCTGCAGAAAGGGTACTCCCACTAGCAGTCTTGCCACGAGAGTACAACCAACAGAGGAAAGCAGACATATTTATTTCTTACACATTTGGGGTCGTCATCACTGCTGTGTCTGATCTCCGTTGGCTGGAGCTGGACCTCACAGTCTAAACTAAAACCTGATTGGCCAGTAACTTGAAACGTTTCTAAACAGGTAAAAGCAATGGAGAGCCAAAAAAAAAGGAAGTCGAAATAAGGAAGGAGCCGAGGCTGTGAGCTGGGACAGGCTGTGAACACGTCCAGCACAGCTCTCTTGGCTAAAGTACAAGGACATAGATGTACTACATGCCTGTCAGCTTGTCTAACACCTACACAGGACAGGGCTTCTAGCAAAACTGCAAGAAGGCTTTTGAAGAAGGCATTTAAAACAAACCATCATTTCTAACAGGCATGAATTTTTCTTAAATAAGAAAGGAAACTTTGAAGAGGAACTTTTCTGCTTCACACAGTGGTGGTGACGGTTGTGATGACTGTGATGATGGTTGCCATGAGAGTGGTGATAGTGGTGGTGATGGTGACGGTTGTTATGAGGATGGTGGTGGCAATGGTGGTGGTGATGGTGACGGTAGCAATGAGGATGCTGGTGGTAACAATGGTGGTGGTGATGGTGGTGATGGTTGTGATGAGGATGATGAGGATGATGATGGGGTTGGTGGTGGTGATGGTGGTAGTGACAGTGATAAGAGTTATGGTGATGATGACAATGACAGTGACGTATGGAGGTCTTCCTCATGCCAGCCCTCTTCCCAACACATGCTGAAGAGATTCCACTTTATCTAAAGAGCAACAGAGAACCACAGAGATTTTAACTGCATGCGACATAATTTGATATGTGTTCTTAGTTGATCTTATGGACTGTAGTGGGACTGATGGAGGCAGGAGACTAGGTAAGAGGCGGTGGGCAGGAGGGGTGGCGAGAAGGCCACAGACTTGAGAAACGTTTTGGGGACAGGGCTCAGGACTCACTCTTAGGCCAGAGGGGGCAGACGAGGGAAAGAGGCCATTCTCCAGATGAGGAGGACAGGTGGGGCAGGGAGAGCCAGCTGGGGAAAAGTCTAAGAATTTCTAAGTCAGGCAGGGAAGCTCTGCTGGGTGCCAGAGGTGATAGTGGGTTGGCAGCTGGACAGGGAGCTCTGGGTTTGGGGACAGTCAGACTTAGAGGTGAGAAATGCAGGGTCATCTGTGGAGATGAGGTGGCATTTACCTAGACCAAGGCTGGTGCCCTCTGGGTGAGGTTGCTGGTGAAAGTGAGCATGGGCTGGGAGAGCAGGAGGGGCGGGAGTATTGGCACATTGCTTGTGCCCTGGGGCTGCCAGTGGTGCCCGAGGAGCCTGAGGAGAGGCTACTGACCTCTCCCTGGTGCCCCTCGGCCTGGGAGGTCAGTCCAGAGGCCACACATGCTCGGTGTCAGGAGGGAGCCCCGGGTCCTGCCGGCCCCACAGGCAGCCTGGGAGGCTTCGCCCGGGTGGCCCAGCGGGTGAGGCAGGAGTGCAGGGTGCTGCTGCCCACTGTCGGGACTGAGGAGGGGAAGGCCGGCTGGGTCTGGGAGCATGCACGACAGGAGGGACCCGTGGCCCTGTGGGCCTGGACTGCTGTGGAAGACGCCTGCCAGGTTGCCCTTGAGGGCACCCTCCCTGCTCTTCCTCTGGTTTCCCTCCTCAGAGCCTCAGCTTCCCAGCTCTGAAAGCGGGGGGACGGAACCCTGACCCAGAACCCCAGTGAGTAAGACACAGGCGCAGAACCCCTGAGCCGCACACCCCTGCCGGCCTCTTTCCCGGGCCCACAGACCCGCCAGGGCACTGCGTGGCTGGTGTGGAAGCCCTCAGGACCTGCATGCCCAGTGTGAGGCCTTGGTGGGCCCTGAGGTGCCTGGAGCTGGAGGGAAGGTGCCGGGGAGGGAAGGCAACCAGGGGACTCCGGGGAAAGAATGGGCCACCCCACGGTTCACAGTGCCGCCAGCCCCATAGCCCCTCGGCATCTTGCTCTGAACCAGCCCCGTGGGACCCTGGCTTGACTCCTCTGTGCTCAAGCCCCGTTCCAGCTGAGATGGCCAGGAGGGGCCATCGGGCCTGTGGGATGTGGGGTCCTGCCAAGCCAGTGCTCTGCCCGCCTCCCGAGGGTTAGGCTCCCGGGGAGCCTGAGGCTGCTCCCACCTCACGGAGCCCCGTGTTTCTCGTCTCCTCCGACGTCACAATCCGTGTCTCGGCCCACGTGCCCCCGGCAGTGTGGGCACACACCCTGCTGAGGGCACGTGCAGCTCTCCCGGGCTGGCCACACCCTTGGCAGGGCCGGGCCAGCCGTCGCCCAGGCACTGCAGCTCAGCCTGCTGCGAGGCGCCCCGCCCTCCTGGCCTCCTCTGGGGGTCGCTTGGTTTGGTTTGCGCAGCATTACCTGTAAGCGAAGGAATGAACGTGTTGGAATTTCGTGTGGCTTGGTGGTGTGATGTGACTGTGGTGATCAAGGAACATGTGCCTTGGCAGCGCGGAGGACGGGGAGAGACAGGAGCCACCTCTGCTTCACTCACTGGCCCATCCGAGTGCCACGGCCCGGCTTGACTCAGGTGCGGAGGCCCGGACCGCATGGCTCACCTCATACCAGTTCCTCCACCAAATCCTGGGCGTCACTGTGAATGGAAAACCGAGCTCATCCCCAGGCCTGGGATTCACGTGTTTTTTGCCCTCTTGTGTGGGAAGGAAAGTCAAGGCCGGGGCCCCTGCGTGAGTGAACCCGGAGCCTGAGCCTCGGCAGGCACTCCCCTCATGTGGTCAGCTCACTGCGGCTCTGTCCAGGCCGACTCGGGTGACTCTCGGGGGCACAGGCTGCGTCACTCCCAGGAGCCTGGCACGCCATGCAAAGACCCCCGAGCGGCCAGTCCTTGCTCCTCCTTCGGCTGGGAGGACACGCCCTTCCTCTCCCACTGGACAGGTTTGGCTCTGTCCTCAGAAGCACCGAGTCCTGGCACAGTCTGCCCCTTCGGGTAAAGCCGGCAGAAGTGTGGTGGGATGGTCGTTTCCCTTTTTCAACGATGACGTCGTTTGACAATAAAGAACTTCCCCTAAAAATATTCAAATACAGAAGTACCTGGAAGCCGCGTAGAGGAGGGGCTGGGTTCCGGGTCTTCCTGGGCCTCATCCAGGCTCTGAAGTGTGCCCGTCAACACGGACAGGTCAGGCCCCACAGGAGCCAGGACCTCGGTCCCTCGTCCCTGCATGGGCCCCGCGGGCACCACCTAGAGGCTACAGGTGCCACTGCCAGGGCCAGGTGCACTGCTCACTGGGTCCCAGGGGTCTCCACCAGAGGTGACATGCGGCCCTTCCAGCCACTTTACCTGAGTCTCCCACCCCTGAGGGAAGTCAAACCCTGCCCCTTGCCCTCAAGGAGGAGCAGGAATACAGGGTCAGCGTGAGAGGTTTTTGTCTTGGTTTGGATCTGGTTTCATTTCAGGAGAAGCCACAGTGATCTCTGGAGTCCTGTGACCTCAGGGCTGAGAGGAGACCCAGGCCAGCTCATTACAGCTTCCCAGATGCTCCTGCCAAGGTCATCAGGGAGCTAGTGGCCTCTTGCAGCCCCTCTCCCTCTGGCTGGAGTCCTCGGCCTCTCAGGCCGCCTGCTCTGGAACATCCTGTCCCTTGCAGATGCCGCTGGGCATGGCCAGAAGCCCCCCTGCTCTGCAGGTGGGCCCACCCCCCCTACTCCCCACAGCCCTGCCCCTAGGCTGAGTCAAGTCATGCTCTGGGCGGTTGTGACTTCTGGTCGGGCAGAAACGTTTCTGGTTGAGCTGTTGGTGGCTGAAGGTCCTTCCTGCCCCAGAGAGGACAGTTTCAACCCTGGAAAATTACCAGGCCAGGAAGCCACGAAGTTTCTGCCCTGGGGGGTGGTTTGAGAGTGAAGTTTCCTGGGCTGGTCTCAGCCAGCAGAAGAATCTGGGCTCCTGGGAACTTTGACGAGCGAGACTCTCCTGTTCTCTGGAGGCTGGGAAAGCTGTGCGAGGCTTTCCTGATGTGGGCAGGGTCCGGTCATTGTCACACAAAAGCACGGCCTTTGGGACACGTGCAGGCTCTAAGCCATGTGTTCAGAAGGTACGTGGCCTCTTCCAGCAAGCGTGGCCTCACCCACCTGACTCACGCCTGTACGGCGCCAGCTTCCCTCCCCCAGCCCCTGTAGGGAAATTTTTCAGAGTACCTGGAAGCCAGGCAAATACCAAGGGAGGGTTGAATACCCATTAAATCATTAAAGCAGAAAACACAACAGCCAGCCAGCCCCGGGCAGGGCAAGAAGTCCCGGAGGGGCAGGCCTGAGATTCACTGAGCACCCAGGTGCACAGGCACCACCCTTCACCTCCAACCCGCACTGGTAGCCCCTCTCCTGTCTGCAGACAACACCCACACTTCGTCCCACCCCTCCTCTTCATGTACACCTCCTCTCTGTTGGTGGAGTGCACCTGGCCCCCTCCAGGTTCCTCTCTCCGCTGCTGCGGGGAGCCCCAGGCCTGTGCCACACATGCCAGCACACACCTGAGGCTCCACAGGCCCCAGCAAGTCTCCCAAGTGCCCCCAAGAGGGCACCATGCAGAAGCCATGCCCAGCTCCACTCTGAGCGAACCACAGAAAGCTTCACTGATGGAACCGAAACCACTGCAGCCCACCTGATGGCTGTGGGGGAAGGTGTGTAGATCCTCGGCCTTGGAGGTCCCAGCTCAATCAGGTCAGGCTGCTCTGCCCGCCTGGTGGGGCTGGTGGGCCTGCCATGGGCCCTGGAGCCACGGCCACCTCCGAGGCTCAGGAGCATCTCATGGCAGGCACCACGAGGCCATCTCCCCTGGTGACCGAGTGCCCTCCCGGGCCCCCCAGACCGGTCAGGCCATTGCAAGGGCCAGCACTCTGCAGCGCTGGGCTTCGGCTTGTCCACCTGTAAAGAGTGGATGGCAGGGCTGTGAGGAACAGGGAGGCACTGCTGTGGAGAGCCCGGAGCAGCGTGGGCAGGACTGGCTTTGGGCCGGCCTCCCACCGAGGCTCGCAGTCAGAAACATGCAGGAGACCGCGTCCTTCCCTGCTGGAAACCTCCCGAGGAGTGAGGCCTGCGCTCCTGTTCTGGAAGGCCAGGTGAGTTTCAGGGACCGGGGTAACAGCCCCAGCGAGGGACCGACGCAGCTCCCAGGTCACCTTACGATTCTGGAGGCAGAGGACTGAACCGGGCACCATGAGCCTTCAGGAATGAGCTCCTTCTGGAAGCTTTCAGGGGACACCCGTGTCCCTGCCTTTCCCACTGGCATTTCCCGGGCTCAAGCCCTTCTCAGCAGCCCGCAGGCCTCCACTTCTCCGCTCTGCCTCCGACCCTCCTTCCTCCCTCCTAGACCGCCCTGGTGATTATTCCGGTCCCACCCGGATAATTTAGGCTCCCCTCGCATCCCAAGGTGCCTAACTCCTTTGCCAAGTGAGGTCACTGTCACAGAGCTTGGGGATGAGGGTGTTGTAGTCACGGGGGCGGCCGTCTCGGAGGGCATTCCCGCTCTGAGGACCTCCTCCCGTGCGTGGTCTCCCCTGACGCCGGCCTTTGCCCCAGCGGTGTCTGCTCCCCAGGGCTTTCCCTCTGCCTCAGCCCTGCTGTCCTCCCCACTCTCGGGGTCCCGGCCCTGGGTCTTTTCCGCAGAGGCCAGCCTGGCTGCTGAGACTGCTCCCGTAAGCCCCTGGTCCCTGCAGCCTCTGCTGCCTGAAACCCACCCTTTCCCCATAGACTGAAGTGCCACGCAGGCAGGACAGCCCCCCTCACCCCCAGGAGTCCTGGGGTTGGGGCATGTGTGCTGAGGACCCCAGATCTGCCCAGGGCCGGGCCGGCTCCTCTTCCTGCCTCCAGCCCCTCGGTCGCGGCTGCCCCGAGTTCTCCGGGCTGGGGTGAGCTCCGGCCTCAGCAGTCCTCGGGAGCAGGGTGTTCAGAGCTTTCGTCAGGTTTCTGTCCATGGATTCATTCTTCATCTTCAGCTTTGACTCCATCCTAGCACTGGGACGAAGTGGAGCCAGACAGGGTCCTTCCTGACGCCACGGAGGCACAGCCGCACAGGTGTGATCACAAGCCGTCACTGTCGTGGTGTGTGTTTGGGAACATTTGGCTGTTGCAGACTCTGACCTCGGCAAGGCTTCCTGGGAACACGGCTCTGAGCAGGGATCGGAGGATGAGCAGGTCCTGCCCAGGCAAGGGAAGGCGGGGCATGGCGAGCCACCAAGCAAGGGCCCCGTGGCAGGAAGGAGCTGGACACGCATGGGGAAATGCCAGAGGGCAGTGGGAGGGCATGGGGTGAGGTGGACCCTGTGGGCGATGCCAGACTGGCCGGAGGGGGTCGGGGTGTGCAGGACCCGCCAGGCCCTGACCCCAGGGCGGTGGAGCCATGGCGGGGGGCACAGGGTCTGCGGCTTGCGCTCGAGCGCTCTTCCCTCCTACCCCCAGGCCTGGATATCGGCGGTCAGGCTTTTGCATGGGTCCTCCGGGCAGTAGGCGGGACGTGGACTGAGGTGTGGGGCTTGGAAGGGGTGTGGCGCTGACTTCTGTCTCTGTGGCTGATGCAGAAGAGGGGTCTGGGGCGAGCAGAGCCCCAGGCCCCTGGGTGCCGACAGCCTCCCGGGGAGGAGACTCTCTGTTGGTGAGGGCCTGGGATCAGTCAGGTGGGGTTTCCCAGGCCCTTCAGTGCCGTCGGTGTGCACGGCCTGCCAGGTCCCTCGCTCGCCTGACCTCGGAGCCCCTGCTTCTCCCACAGACACTGACAACACTCAACTCACGGCCATCAACCCAGGAGGGCTGCCTGCAGGTGGGGGCTGGTGATGAGGCCTTTGAAACCCCAATGTCATGACACTGTGGGGAATTTGGCACAGAGGGTTTTATTCTATTATCTTAAAGTTTAAAATTTAAAACTTTTAAGCATGTTTGAAAGAATTTGGGTGACGATATACTTTTTTACTTTATATTTTATTAAATCTGAAAAAAATCAAAGATTTCTGATAAAAACTTAGTGTCTGATTGAGATGGGTTATAAGTGTAATACAAACACCAGATTTTAAAGATTTAGTAGAAAAAAAAGGAGAGTAAAATCGCTCTTTAATAATTCTTTAGGCTGGGCATGGTGGCTTATGCCTGTTATCCCAGCATTCTGGGAGGCCGAGACAGGTGGATCACCTGAGGTCAGGAGTTCGAAACCAGCCTGGCCAACATGGCGAAACCCCATCTTTACTAAAAATACAAAAATTAGCTGGGCATGGGGTGGCACACGCCTGCAATCCCAGCTACTCGGGAGGCCAAGGCAGGAGAATCACTTGAACCCGGGAGGTAGAGGTTGCAGTGAGCTGAGATTGTGCCACTGCACTCCAGCCTGGGCAACAGAGCAAGACTCCATCCCCCAAAATAATAATAATAATGATAATAATAATTCTTTATATTGATTATCCAAGTGATAATATTTTGGCTGTATTGGATTTAAATAAAAATAGTGCTAAAATTAATCTCACTTGTTAATTTCTCCTTCTGTCTGCATGGCTATCAGAGCAGGTAAGGTTACAGGTGTGGCTCGGCTATGTGTTTTGGATTGTGCTATTCTAGATGCACAGAACTCTCCGAAGCCTGCAGGTTTGAATACACCACCTAGCGGAAGCTCGGAAAGGGCAGCTCTCAGCCACGCAGCTCCGCAGCTCCATTCTCTGGGGTCCGGCGGGGGAGGGGTGTGGCGTGAGTGGGCGTGAGCGTGCGCAGGTTTGTCGGCATGTGTGTGAGTGGTTGAGGCTGTATGTGGGTGTCCATGTGGCTCTTCTGAGGCAGGGACGGTCTGGGCAGTGGTTCCTGGGATGGGGCCCAGAGGCCTCTTGCCTAGCCCTGAAGAAACACTGAGATGAACAGCCTGGCCTGGCATTTCAGAGACAGGGTGGGCCAGCAGTTGGGGGATGGAGTGGACGGTCTCCACTGACCCCTCCTTTGTGGAAGGGAGCTCCGCTCACCAGCTGCTCCCCATCCAGAACCGGGCGGCTGCTTTGGGTTCTCGGGGAGTAGGGCCCAGCCTGGAGCTTCCTCTTTCTCTGGCCCCACCGTCAGACCACACAAGATGGAGGGTGCAGGGAGGTGGCTGGTGGTCCTCCAGCCAGGGTGAGTCAGGGGCCTTGGGCAGGAAGGTCTGTCTGTGTGGCCAGCCTGACACCTCGACCTGGGGGCGTTTACCTGCGGGAGGAATTCCTCCCCTCAGAGGCCCAGGGAGGGGCTGGGCTCTGGGGTTGCCGGCTGCTCCTGGCCTCCGCTGCCCGTGTCAAAGGCCACATACTGGGACCTCATGATCTCAGAATTACTCAGACCTGGGGCCTCCTTGCTCAGGAAACAGCAGGTCACGCTGTTTCCAAGGTCACTGGGGTTTTCAGTGCTTGGTCATGGGGAGCCAGAGTGGAAATATTTGAAAAGCCATCATTCTTTTCTTAGACAAAATCTTCTGCGCGGGTCGGGTGGTTCTCCAAGGCATGAGCCACGGGTATGGAGGGGGTTGGGGCTGTGGTCTCGGGCTGGGGGCAGGTGGGAGTCAGGGGTGAGGCTGGACCCTTGAGTCTCTGCCCGGTGCCGTCTGTAAAATGGGCCCACGGGTTCCCCAGCATCCTGGTCTCTGGGGGAGAAACTGACAAACCCCGTAGAACTGTCAAGGCCGGTGGTGCAGGAGAGACGGCCCAGGAGAGCAGGAACTGGAAGCCGTCTGAGGAGGCTGCCACCCCGTCCCCCTCACTTCCCACAATGGGCCTGACAGCCGACAGGGCCTCCCCGAAGCTGCAGAGCCCTGGCCTTGCTGAGTCACATCCGAGAAGGAGGGTGGAGACTTCCAGGCGGGGACAGTGTCTTTA